>JAULBM010320502.1:0-13569 GCA_032357055.1 Geukensia granosissima | reverse complement strand
GCAGGGTTCATTCATCATCATTCATCATTAATATGCTCTCGTCCTGAATATGCATGAAATATTTGCCACTGGACGTTCAGCACCATTCAATCAATCAATCAACCATTCATACTGCACGAATTTTATAAAGACTGCTACTTAATCTAGCATGTTACTTTATAATTTACCTATGAAGAGCAAAACTTTTTATCTCGATGAAATCATCAAAGATGGGTTAATGATTTTCTGGAAAATTGCATAATGTGGAAGCATAAATATTTGTTTCTTCTGTGCTTTGCTAGCGCTCCTTTCATTTGTTTATTTTAAAGTCAGGTAATGATGGCTGTTTATTACACTGTTGGTCATAAGATATGTTTATTTGAATTTTAAATACATTAAAAATACTTATAAATTTCATACCTTCAAATCATGTAATTATTTTATTAGCTTAAAACAACGATCTGGCGATCAAAAATTAATCTGTGACTTTAGTTAATGCTGCATTGTTATTTAATCTAAACATCATTCTGCTTCGGTTCTACACTCTTTTTATATTTGTTGCATGTTGCTCTTGATTGTGGATGTTTAATTTATAATGCGCGTTAAATTGATCTTTTTTACATTTTACAAATCTGTAAAACTTTTTGAAATACAAAAAGTAATTGCAGAAGAAATAATGCTAATACTACCATTTTTTAACCAAGTTCATGTGTATTAAGTAATTTGAGTGTAATTTATCATCAGTGTTTTAAGCCTATCAATGACAAAGCAGTTGTTTTTTTAATTTCACGTCTTCGTAAAACTGAACAAAAAATATGGTTTCTCTTATGTAAGACCTGTCAACACACGATTGGTTAATTCAAGCACAACATTGACGCTTATATGCCGGATTCATGTGAGAGAACCCATTTAAATCATAGGTATAAGTAATAGGAATCGAACAAAACAAAGGGCCAATTCGACAGACACGGCAATCTTGTGAATATGACAAGACGGAGAACATGAGACATAGTATTATAAAGAAAGATGGAATCTTTGCAAGAAAGACACTTTTCGCATCTTTTCTGAATTTACCTTCATCAGGTATGCTAGGGACCAAAAATTGAAAGATGTGCACTTGTCAAGCTGTTATTATAGTATGTGACTTTTATTCACTAGATTTATGCGGTGACGAAATAAGTGTACCTATAAATGTGTAAACAAACATTATTGGCACCAAAATCATCTGTGACATTAATATAAAATGTATACTTCATTTAGAATGAAAATATAAGTCTGTTTTCACAACAATTCTTCAACAATTGTCAAATTATTCAAACTGAAATATTTAGTTGATGATTATATAGAAACGATATGTACTTTATTTAATTGTAACATAATTGATTATATTTGATTAAATGTATTCAGTTAGGTTAAGATGTGTACAGAAAACATGTTTCACATACATTGTAAACACAGCCTTAGATGTACTCTATTAATGGACTAGCGACAACAAAGCGTTTATAGGTGTCTTATCAATCGTAATAAAATTATAAAAATAATCATTGTGAATTTACGTCAGACAGCTGTTTCGTCAGGTTATATTTTATATAATATATTTTCTGATAGAGAAATCTAACATTGTATATATTGACACGTACAACACAAAATATTCATTATAAAACTACAACTATTACAGAACAGGAGATCGACGTGATGACAACAGAAAAACGAAAGTCCGAGTGACTACAAAACAGAAACAATATCCCCAGACAAAGCTTAGACAGAAATGGGTTGAGTTCGTTAGTTATGTTGAGAATTACAGATTGCAGATATTCTGGGTTACTTTGTACAGCTTAGTTACCTTGGGAATCTTCATAGAAAGAGCATACTGTAAGTCTCGTTTTTGTTTTCTTTATGGTGCTATTTTTCTATTTTTATGTTTTAAAAGTAAGAAAAATTATTGACAAAATAACTGTCTGAAAAATCTCAGTTAACAGATAATTCTTTGAAAAATATCTTTTGTCATCCCAAAGAAAATAAAATGACCAACTTTCTTGGAAGTATTTTATTTATGTGGACTTACTGCGTAGTGTTAGGTTGAATGAATTAATTTACCCCTTTGTGTTTTCTCTGATATATAATATTAAAAAATCTCACACTTTCAGATTACTCGGTTGACAGAGAGCATGGAGGACTACGACGTATTGCTGGTTATGGTGTAACAATCACACGTGGTGCAGCGAGTGTTATGATGTGGACCTACTCTTCTTTGTTGGTCACAATGAGTAGAAATACTATTACCTTCTTGAGGGAGACATTTCTACACAGATTCATCCCGTTTGATTCAGCACATGCTATGCATAAATTCGTCGCGTTTATCGCCTTATTGTTCACATGTAATTATCAAAATAAATTAAATATAAGTATCATAATTGTTATATTCAGTGTTGTCATGCCATGTTTGTTTTAGGCAATTGCATCAACAAAATGTCATAAACAAATAACGCAATAAAAAGTGACGATTTTAAAAATATGTAAATATAAGTTAAAACATATAATATCCTACTATTCATTAAGATGGGCAACATACTTTTAGTCTTTGTTATCAGGACATTTTTGCTGGCATTTATGAGCAAAATGTAAGTTTTTACATCGTGGTATATACAAATATTTTTTCTGACACAATGTTTGAGATATCTTAGTTGTAAAAGATTCAGCTATGCATTTTAACCTATAATTTTTTATATAAAATTACTATAACACCCGTCGTTAACATCTTTTTCAGTGGTACATTGTGTTGGACACGGGATTAATTTGTATCACATCTCTACCCAGCCATCATCTGACGCCAACTGCTACTTTAGGGAATATTTCCGATCGTAAGTAAACCTGTAGATTGCTGAGAACCATTAATTTATGAATATTGCTTGTTGTTTAATAATCATTACATCAGTGTGGAATTATGAGGCAATTGAATATAATTCACAATAATTTACCAATGAAAAAGCATTGTTTTGATAACTTTAGCCAAGGTTGATTGCTTTGTGAACAAAAGAAACGCACGAACAGTGGATTGATAGCCATAACTACATGTACACTCCAAAGTATCAGATAAATATGCTCATTACTCATATTTGTAAACAGTTGTGACATATGTTCCAAGATTATTACAAGCCTCGATAGTGCCCATCTATGTTTATCATTGTAAAGAAAAATTGCGAAGTTTTCAATGCTTGACACATATTTTAAGTCGCTACCTCTGTCCAATAGTGAGTAACACACCGAGATCTAAACGTAGTAGAAGAATATAAGGAGGCTACTCAATAACTTCGCATAACGGAAAAAGTTGTTGAATCTAGAGTTCTTTACACGGTGCAATTCCATTCTTTTTGACTAGCCGTTTTTCGCCCTAAAATAAAACTTGCTTACGTGAAATTAAGCAAATTTGGCCTCAATGTTTAAAATATTAAGAAAAAACAATGTTTAAGAAAAGGACAAACAAAAGTCTGATTTTTGGAGTTTAGAATACCGCAAAATCCTGCAAAACATCATGTTAGACAGGCCTGACATATAAACTGGTGAATAACCAGAGGGAACTGTAGTCCACCAGCAGTGGTATCGACATTGTTATTTTAAAATACAAGTTTACCCTTGTAACGGCATATGGTAAATTTGTTTAGGATCTGTATATGTTTCAAGAAAAAGCATATCATCAGTAGGGTCAAAACTAATAGAAAGAAAATCTGAGATCCAAATATGTTAAATTCAAATAATCAAAATGGGGTGCAAAATCCAGTGGAAAGGATACCGTTTACAGGCGATACATTTTGAAGCCTCTTCATAATTTCAGGAGATAAAAAATTTAAATAAATATCGCAAACTTCTAAACTGCATTATGATTAATGTCATGTGTCAAAATGGCTAATGAACACCTAGGTGCTAGGTGATTGTCCAGCAGCAGTAACATCGATCAAGTAGTTTCAAAATACATTTGTAAATATGTTGCGCAAATATGGTGAGTTTGTCCATGCTGTATAAGTAATAAGTAAATCAAAGAGAAAACTTAGCAACATACAACCAAATCTAAGGTAATCCACGATCCAAATTTTGTAGAACTACTAAAGTTCAAACAACTCGAAATACAAAGCCAAAGCAAATGGCAAGGACATACACTACGTGCTATACATTTAAAGCATTTTTGTAATTTCAGGAGGTTAAACTTAAATGAATATCTGGAAAACAATAGGTGATAAATTTTACGTTAGACAGGTCTGATAAATAACTTGTCAATACCATCGGGAACTTTGGTTCACCAGCAGACATGATATAAAGAAGTCCATGTACACATATCAGAACAAACCGAAATAGAGACCCAATCCTATTTAAAGCTTAGTTCAAGTTCCGTTATAATAAATCCAGCTAAGAAAATGTTTTAATTGATGTCAGTTGCCATTTATATCTTATTACTTTGCAGTTCGCACGTGTTGGCATCATTTCAGTGGTGGGCATTCAACACAGTAACTGGTAATTGTATTTTTCTATATTTCTTATAATGATTAAATCCTATAATCTTATTTCTGTTATTAAATTTTAAAAGCTTGCAAAAAATGTTTTATTTATCACTTTGTAGACATGTAACTCTTAATTTGGAAAATAAGTTTTATATAAACCACTCACTTGTCAAATTCAATTACTCAGTATTGTTGAAACCGTATGTTATATTTTCAGGAATGACTGGAATAATTTTAACGTTGATTGTCATAGTAATGTATGTGTTTGCAATGCCTTATGCAAGACGAAACTTGTTCAGAGCATTCTGGATTACTCACAGTTTCTATATCCTACTGTACATTTTCCTGATAATGCATGGTCTTGGTAGATTAGTACAGCCTCCACTGACACATTACTATCTCCTAGGACCACTGGTTCTCTTTGTACTGGACAAGATGTTCAGTTTAAGCAGAAATGAGATTTTAATAGATGTAAAACAAGCAGAAATCCTGCCTTCAGGTATATAAAACAGTTGCAATACTTCTTGTTAAAAACGGTATTATATTATTAATAATGTAACAGCTTTAAAATAATTCGAAGATACCAAAACGGACAGACGGAAATTGTTAACTCAAAGGAATTCGAAGATACCAAAGGGGCAGACAGAAATCGTTAAGACAAGACCATGGCCAGCAACGAAAGTCAAACATAGAACACAAAACAATACATTAAAACTAAAGCTGGAGTAACACATACCCTACAAAAACCAGGGTGAGTTAAGGTGCTTCGGAATGGTAAGCAACTACTGCTCCACTAGTGGCACCCCTTATGTTACTCAGTAGAAGAAACCGGTGTATAGTCATGGTCGATGTTAGTCAGAACCGGCATAGGACAGCGGGAAGACATCAATTGTCATTTGTTAAAGGAACATTTCGTACCAGTCAACCAAATCATGATGGCGACAGAAAAACCTACGGAGCGATGACTAATTTCTTCCCGAGAAATCCCCGGCTCAGCAGCCCCCTCCCAGCCGCAACCTCTATCAACAAAATACCGACAGAAAGCACTAGCCTCGGAATCAAATCCATTCCCCTTGTCGAAATGCCCTGCCCCCTAACCCGCCCATACCGTCAATCTCCAGGCGCAAGTAAAGGCACGAAGCAGAAGCCTCTGCCTCTGAATGCACGAAGACACGAAGCAGTGTCCCTGATCTCAAGTCCAGTGGGACAGATGCAGTCAACATAATCACCAATTTAGAGTCATTCAGCGGAAGGACACTTTCTATATAGCGAAAATTGACATCAAAAGACTTATCCATCTTTCTCTCTCTTCCCTGCAGAAGGCTGCACATGAAGTCAGCTTTAAACGAATTAAGGTATAAATCGGCGAGTAGGGGTGCACATATGGTCTCAAAAGCACGACTAACAGATGGAAACAGAAGATAACATCAGTGCATAAGACACCACATTGGAACCTAAAGATTGATTTGCAAAATCTACATGAAAACGAAGGTAAACACAAGTGCTCTGGATAGGTATGCAGCCTCTACTCCAACCGGCGTTTGTAACAGTCAATAGTAGTCAAATCATATAGGCACAGATTTGAACTTGCGACAGTAGTAAGATATACCTTCACACTTGTGATACAGATATTTCGTTACGGTCGGGTCATGAGGACGACCGAAAAACTTCCGATATTATGACTTAAATGTTTTACCAGAAATACTTGTTTGAGTAGCTTTCTTCTAAAAGCAAACCACTTTTCCAGAAAATCCTGATAAGATGTACAAGAGTTGTAGTACCGTATCAACTGAGAGATTATACTTCATAAGCGGGTGGGGCTATATTGTTGTTACACATGATACGGAAAGTTCATAATGAAAAATCAAAGACCTTCTTCTTCACGTTAGGCTGTCTTTTTAACTGGACGTCACTACAGTTTTTAAATGTTTTTTCTAGATGTGGATGTGTTCGCTACTTTAAAATATATCGATTTTAAGCAATTTCTATACAACTATAACGAAATTTTGTTTTCAAAAATCTATTTTATTTTGTTTTAGTTCTTTCTACAATTATGCCGTCTGACGAAAATTTTATATGCTCTCATTTCAAGTTTATTAATCATATTGGATTTCATATGCATTTAATCAGATTAAATTATGCATTTTCAATTATCATTTTAACTGTAATAAAATTGATACAATACAATTCATGTGTAGATGTCACAGCACTCAAGTTCAGAAGACCATTGAACTTCGAGTACAAATCTGGACAATGGGTACGAATTGCATGCCTTCCACTGGGAGACTCAGAATACCATCCTTTTACGTTGACATCAGCTCCTCACGAGGACTTTTTAAGTCTCCATATCAGAGCTGTAGGACCATGGACAACTAATCTAAGACGTGTTTATGACGCAAACAATATACCTGATGGCGGTAAATATCCAGCTGTAAGTTAATTACTATATGTCGAAATATCAACAAATGGTGTATTTGTCTATTCTTAAGCACATGTGAAAGTAATAATGAATTCAAGATATGTCACTCTTTGTACGACAGGATTTTGTCCTATTTTGATATTCAAGGTTAAAAACCTTTTGTTTTATTGTTACAATATGTACTTCATGTTTCCTTTGTTTCACTTTAACTGCAAAATAAATTTTCATCGTCATTATGACATATAAAATCTTTCAGAATAGACAATCATGATGAAAATTATGCTGAATGATTGCCGGACGACATGTCAGATTTTAAGTTAATAATGTAATTTACCTATTGATAGGCTATTAATTATTTTTAGTAATATTAAACAACACAATTTTTTAACTTCGGAATCAGTTTTGCTTCTGTAACACATACATTTTTTTTTTCAAATTTCAACAATAAACCATAGCTAACGATGGCTATGCAATAATATAATTTTGCTGCTTCCATTTATCTGTATTTTTATAAGTTACTTTAAAATTAATCATACTGTCTCTTATTAATAAATTATACCTAAAAATGTGTACCTGACAATGATATCCAATATGACCCTTTAAAAGTTTTTGTTTTTTATCTATCTATATTTTTATTAGTTGTATGTTGACGGACCATTTGGTGAAGGTCACCAGGACTGGTACAAGTACCCTGTTGCTGTACTCGTTGGTGGAGGTATTGGTGTTACACCGTTTGCTTCCATATTGAAAGATATTGTATACAGATCCAAGTTTCCTGTTAAATTTCCATGTCAAAAGGTAACAGCAATTTTCGGTAATAAGTTTAAATAGTAAAATGCTGGATTGTTTTGCAAGGTAAAATTAGAAAAAATTGTACACAAATAGCGTGACAAAACTTGTGAATAAAAACATAAGAACCAAAGCAAACGATAAAATAAACATACATTGCAACCAATATACAGAGGTAAAACTTTATGTGGTTTGGTTTAACTTGCTGCTTTGCTTGTATTTGTTATCATCATCATATTTCGAAGGCCGGTTTAAAATCAGAGCTTGAACCGCAAGAATGATTTAAATGGAATCAATCCAAAACAAAACGGGATACAGTTACTTACAGAACGTATGGTAATTCCTATCCTATCTTAAAAGGATGGGTTTTACTTTTGAAATCGTACCCATGGTTTTGCTCCCTTTTCCTTTTTTTCAGCAACCATTCTTTTCGTTTAAAATTTATGCATATAAAACTTTTTTTTTAAATTTATCAGTTATATCACGAAAAAGGAATTATCTTTGATTCAAATTCTTTAGAGTATATCATCTTTAGAGTATATCATCTAAGTCATTTGACTATTAATTATTAATTAATTTATTAATTACAAAACAGTAACTTTTAAATGGTTTATATTTGGCAATGTTTCTGAAATCTAAATTATCTTAAGCGTCAGGCCTTTTATTGAAGTCTTAAGTTTCTTTGTCAGAAACTCTTACTGTTAAGAAAAAAGCCCATATGGTATAAAAGCAGACGTTTCTAAGACAAAACAACATGTGCACTCACAATCTTTTAGGCATAGCGTATTTTCATATTTCTTGCTATATTATATACAACAATAATAATGTTAGGTTTGTTTAGATAAAAGTACTTTATTTCACAATGTTAGAATTTCGACATTCCTATGTTAGAGTTCTAATGCCACTGAATAGGGTTTAATCCTTGAAATGTTCATACACATGTAGCATATTAAAGGTCACCATATTTATACAACATTGGTTTAAATAGTTTTATATAAAACACCAAACAAAGATTAAAAAAAACATTGATTGAAAGTCTGCCACAGCAGTTAAAAGAAATTTTATAAAATCTGAAAGTAAGAATAACAGGAGACACTATTATGCTACTATCACTTTGCTTTATTCGTTCATTCGTATTTGTATCATAAAACGTTTAATTGCAGGAGAAGTTAAACCTGGTGGGTGTCCATAAAAATGTTCCATTGTGATGTTAAAATGCACAAATAACTGCGAATTCGTGTTTACTTTTGATTCAGAACGGTACTTATTAACTACACGACTTTAAAAAAAAACTTTGAAAATTTTGTTTTAAACATCTAGGTGTACTTTTTATGGGTTACTCGTACCCAGAAGCAGTTTGAATGGCTGACAGACATCATCCGTGAAGTAGAAGCCAATGATGTTAACAACTTAGTCTCGGTGCACATATTCATTACTCAGTTCCAACAGAAATTTGATCTCAGAACAACCATGTTGGTAAGTATTGCCTAAAATTACACATTCAATTCACATCAGAATACATATTAAAATGTTTATCCTCTAGAATATTTCTATTATAATACATGATTTCAGGGGTTCATAAAAGACGTGTGCAAAATAATTGTTATTTTGTTATTGTTAACTTCTCATTCATATTTCAGACAAACTTCATAGATGAAAAGTTACAAGACTAGTAATTCTTTTAAATTTGACTACGTTTTAAAGTAATAAACATATTTATATTCTAAAATAGCTGTTGTCAGTAAACTATCTGTTGTAACCTGATATCAGAAGATAACAAAATGAGCAATTGTTTTTAATAATAACTACAGTAAAAATTGAACATTGCATTTTTTTGTAGTATATATGTGAGCGACACTTCCAAAAAATTGCTGGAAAAAGTTTGTTCACTGGTTTGGAGGCAAAAACTCACTTTGGACGTCCTAATTTCCAAGATTTCCTAGAGTCTCTTAAATATGAACATCCAAATGTAAGTTATTTAAAGTAGTTGGAGCACTATGTCTTACATTCATAATAAGCAGATTGAAAAAATAGGTATTTCAACAGAAAAAATTTGATGTAATAAGATAAAAGGATTCTGATTGCAATAAGAATAATAAGATGAAATGAAAAAAATATATATACATCACCTCGTAAGTGTTATCGTCTAAGACCCCATTTGTTTTTCTGCTTCATTTCATATCGATCTTTGATAATGACGTCCTTTATGATAACACCGAGATTATGCATTACCTTTTACTAGAACGGAAGTTGAATTTCGAAATAAACCCCTTTCCTCAAACCTATGTTAACAAACATTTATATTTTCCATTTCAAGAACATTTAGAAAATAAAAATCATTAATATATTGCAGGTCAAGCAGATCGGAGTTTTCAGTTGTGGTCCACCACCAATGACTCTTCAAGTGGAAAAAGCAAAAACAGCTGTAAACAAATATGAGGATTTTCCGACGTATTCGCATCACTTTGAAAACTTCTAACTAATCAAATGTGTATTTTTTAAAGATTTTCAGCTTAAATTAGAATATCTAATGGACAATCAGGTGCTAAAATGCCGTTATTGTGGATAAATAATTTTAAGTAAATATAGGTATATAAAATTGTGATATCAGTACAAAAGCAATATTTCCTATTTCCGAAAATTTCCATTGATTATGTTCCTTCCAAAATATTATTTTAATTTTTGTTTAATAGCGATAAAAATTGAAATTCAGGACATATGAAATGATAAGATAGAATCAACAAAATTAATATGCTTTGCTGTTTAAGCGAGCGGTTTGTGTGTAGAATAGTTTTATGAATACATTTAAACGTCTGACAACATTGAAAATATTGAAGTAATATCCGTTGGTGATAAATGAGTACAGGTGAAATTAGCCTATGTCCCCTGATGAAAGAAAAAAAAGTAGTAATTTTTGGTCAGGTACATCTTATGTTTTATTCACAATTACAAAGCCATTATTGTTTCACAGAATACAAGCCAAAACATTACCGTGTGCATTGTTTATATAAGAAGTCTTTTTTATATGGTGAAACTCGTAAAGCAATGGATCATGTAGATTGTACTAAAAGATATTCATGTAATAATAATGTATTAATTTAAATGACAGTGAATACATCAAAGGAACAGTTTCCGTTTGAACTTCGGCTGTTTTACTTATATTTTTCGAAATAATATGGTTAAATATGTGTATTTTAATAATTGCAGTGTATTCAATTTTATGCTCATTATACTTGCTTAATACATTTCATTTGCTTAACACAGCTAATAAGGTTTACAATTTGTACTTATTACTACAAATATACCCTTAATTTTTTTTTAATTTTACAAGGACTTTTAGAAAATAGATATCACGAGTTCGCAAATGCCTGTTATCTAGCACCAACAGCGAGGAACTTTATTATATTTATTTCGTACCCTGAAGACATCGGTTTGGGTCAGTATTGTATTTTGCAAAACTGAATATTTAACATAAAATCTTTACGCCGAATCCCTGCGTGTCATTGGCTATAAACATTGTGAGATTGAATTCTTTGCAAGATGAAACTTATAAATTCTTTCTTGGAAAACTCCCTCGGCAACCAAAAATTCCATGCACCTTTAAACGCAATACTTCAAGCCTTCATATGCTTAAGACGTTAACTTAATATTATTTGTCTTGAATACCAGTAACAGCAGTATTGCAGTCATACAAATATCACATAAAAATTTGGATTAGGAAACCATACCCGCAGCTATCTAACTTGTAAAAAGGATTTTTATTATAAAATAAGCGTTTTTATTAGTAGCCTACATAAAGGAATATTAGGAAAACATTAATATTTTTAATATCGATCTGGAGTAACATGGGGAGCTGATAAAGTAAAATTCATATTGATAACGTTCTATCAATTCATCAAAAGTATATTTTATTATCAAGGACAAAAGTGGTTTCAAAGGAAACTCCCAGTCAATTATGTAAGTAGGATAAGACTGATATGACATTGCTGGTCTGATGCCGTGGGTTTATATTTAGCTTCACAGTCTCACATGTTGAGACAAACTATTGAACTAGTGTTGTGAGTTCTACATGTGTATGTTTGTCTTTCGTTTCATTTATTGGCCATTGTCTTGTGTCTGTCTTCCGACTTAACGATTTCTGTCCGCCCCTTTGGTATCTTCGAATTCCCAGTATATGTTTTCACTTCATTATCATTAGCGAATTCAGGTTCTATACGTGGAAATTAAAGATCAATACCAAAAAGATATTCGTTATTGATATTATATACGACAACCTTCAAATCATACAAATATAGTTTTATAGTTACATAGTGTGTATGTTATACTTTTTTTACTCAAGCTTCTATAAACTGTAATTTTTTAGCCTGAAAATATAGTGCGCATCCGTGTTCACACTTCATATTTATGTATATCATGTATTTTCATATTATAAACAAGTCAAAGATACAACTTGAATGATCACGGTGCAATATGTATAATAAAATTAAATCTAAAAATTGTAGAAAAATATTTTATCATTGTACTGAATTGATCACAAATATAATTTGGTACAAGTTTTGGTTTTTAAAATCAAGACAATAAACTTACACAGCAAATAAAGGACGTATATCTAACATGCCGTGTATATTCTTTATTGTCATTGGAATACTGTCAAATTTTGGCAAAATCTTCGAGTAAGAAAAGTGGCCGTATCGTAACTTGTTGTTGAAAGATTAATAACTATTTATAATTACTTTTAACACATGTGCATAATTCCTTTTCTCCTGTTCAAATATATAACTGTTAACACCTATGTAAATGACTTTGAACAAACCTCGCCACACACTTATGTGCTTGTCCCAAGCCAGGAACCTCTAGTATAGTGGTTGCTGTTGTTTATTTAGTCATTCATTTATTTTTATTTGTTTACCATTTTTGCATTAGATTAGGTCGATTGTCGTGTTTTATGTATACTTTCACATTTTGTATTTCGGGCATTTTACAGCTTCCGTTATGGTGTTATGGTATGAACTCTGATTCATTGTTGTAATGAGACTGTAGAAGTCTAAATTCTGTCATTTGGTGGGTGGCGGTCTCAAGGACAATCATGCCACCTCTCCTATTTTCATATACTTGAAACATCGTTAAGCCAATTAACACTTATACAAGTGTTGAAATGCAATATAAACCGTTCTTCCAGTCTTAGAAGCAAATATACACATTGTGCAGAGTCGATATTAGAACAAAGACGAAAACACAACACAATACAAAACCGCATAATTTTTAAGTGATTGTTTAGTTTTGTGTGGGCAGAGGGTTTATCATCATAAAGTCCTAGTTTTGCACAAAATTTTACTACAATAGCCAAAAATTCGCTACACAACATATTGCAGAGAAATCCGTGAATATATTTATCATACCACAGGCCTCATATAAATCACTTAAAGCCGGAGATGTTTTACTTCATTTCTTTGACCACAAATTGGATAATTACATCAGAATGAAACTGTATGTCAAAACCGAATATTATTTAGAATTTACAATTTATTTTATTCTTACTACCTTTTTTATCAGTTGTCCTTATATTCACATGATTTCCGACATTCTTTAACCATCGGCAAATCATACTGTAATAAAAACCGCATAATTTTTAAGTGATTATTTAGTTTTGTGTGGGCATATGATTTATCATCATAAAGTCCTAGTATTGCACAAAATTCGCCTAAAATAGCCAAGCAATTTAACATAAAAAAACATACCATACAAGAAGTTACGATGATCTGAATTGCAAATCAAGAGATCTTGTGTACAGATTAGAATGTAATATTTGACTATTGGTTTATGTCGGTGAAACGAAAGGAGAGTTACATACCCGCATGAATAAACATAGATATGACATCAATGGCCATT
>JAULBM010320481.1:0-13569 GCA_032357055.1 Geukensia granosissima | reverse complement strand
TTATCAATAACTGATGTATTATTCCTCGTATTTTCAATATCTCCATTTTTTCTTTGCCGCACTGCCAAAGAGCAAGCGGGACACATGTCTTCCGAGGAAGACCCAATACTAAGTATTTTATGGAAAAAAAAAGAAAAGAAGATTGAGATTGATGGGCTGAAATTCAATGATTTGAAATGGATAAAAGCAAAGGAGTTAAAAAAAAATCATACGCCTACAGCAGAGAGATGAGATGAATACATCCTTTATGTCAGCAATGTTTTCTATTTCAGATTTAGGTTTATGTATAGAACAAGGACTATACATCGGCAGGATAACACCAGGCTCCACTGTAGCCAAGGAAGGCATTCTGACAACAGGCGATAGGATTGTTTGTGTAAGTCTTCAACAGTTGACACCTTAAATATCTCTTATAAAATGATCATGCAAAAAATTTTCATTTTTTTATAAGTTGATGCAAGACAATTAAATGTGTTATTTTGATTTGTTTCAATCCATATTTTTATATCACCACATAAAAATTGTGGGATATTAGGGTCAAAATGGCAGGAAATGCAATTTTCTGTGTCAATAATATTACTGTGTCCAGCACAAGTTACAAGTCAAGTTTTAATGTATAACATATACATTCAAAAAGTTAAAGAAATTACATTTCTCAAGATAAGTAGACCTTCAGACCAACAAAAACTGAAATTTTTTTGGCCTAAATTAACCTGGTAGGCTTTTGTGATAAAACAAATTATATTTTAGATAAAATAAGGCTTTTTGGATGACATAATTTGATAAATTAAAGAGAGCTGACAGTCTTTCCACCATCTATGCCTACACAAGCTACATTTTGTTATGTCATGGAGAATTTCTTTTAATAAAACTAGACAGAGATTTGTATTCGTTGAATTCTGAATATCATGCACTTTTCTCTTTTCGTAGGTTAATGGACGTTCTGTAGAAAATTTAACGCCTAAGGAATTGATGAAATTGTTAGAAGACTGTAAAGATCCTGTATCATTGGATATTTGGAGGCAGACATCATTTAATTCTGCTGCTTCATCACCAACTCCAGTAACTCAAAGTGGAGTATCACCAAAGTCTGAATCTATGTGTGAATCCAAACCAGATAATATTGTGTATAAAAGAAGTGCTTGGGATAATAAAAGCTCACCAGACAGCAATAAAAGTCTGAAAAGCAGTGAATCCCAAACAGACACAATTAAAAATGAGTCAAAATATCACCATGGCAACACTAGACATAAGGATACTGATCATAAACAAGGATTGTTTAAAAAGTTTTTCCGTGGGCCGAAAAATCATGATAAACCACATGATTCGGAGGAAGAAAGTCATGTGACACAAATGGCATCTTCTGTTATTCCACAAACAACAGACGATGATTTTTGGAAGAATATTGGACTTCATCCTAGTACTTTGGACAAAAAGAATGATAATTTTCAGAAATCAAATAGGAAGCGTGAATATGAAGTTGAAAATAATGGCACATGGCCAAAATGTAATCGTATTATTCCTCCACAGGTTAATGGGACTGTGATGATGCCCTCCCCTAGAAAAAAACAAGAGAGGCCAACAATTTTTAATTCCACTTTAGAAGGGACACAAAAAATACCTCCTGCTCCCCCAGAAAGGTCTATTTCTTCATTTGAAGCTGTTCGCCATAGTCCACAAAGTTCTGATTCTACAGTGAAATATCATCATAGTCCTCAAAGTAGTGATTCAACAGTGCGCCGTTACCCTTCTTATTCACCAGTGAGTTCTCCAAAACCTCGGACAAAATCTTCTAACTATAGTCAAAACAATGCAACAATGAGTACTAGCATGACTTCTCCATATTCATATAATCCAGACAGTTATGTACCACAAAAACCAGTGTATCGAAACTCCCATGTTCCGATGTCAGCTAAATCTTATTCACAAACAGGACATTATAAAGTGCCATTACCCACTTATTCAAGGGACATTCCAGAACCATCTGTGGGAAACAACAAACCTCAAAGACGTCGTCCAGTTGACCGTGACAATAGGGACAGACGACATTTTTCAGGACCGCATTCTAAATCTAGTCATCAGTTTAACAGTTCATTAGATTCTCACAGTAGTAGGTTGTCAAATTCAAGTCCGAGGTGGTCTAGTGATACGTCCACATTTGATTATTTACATTCGCCATGTTCCCCTTCATATTTATCAGAACGGATACCATCTACAAGTTCATTCCCTTCAAATCGAAGCAGCCTTTCAGGGTAAGTGTTAGTGATGGTGGTTGTTTGTGCAGTTAATAAACATGCATGTACCATATTGCTGTATTCTTGGTATGTTCTAAGTTTGCTTAAACTTTCAAACTAATCTGATGTTAACAAATAAAAAAATTTTACTTAGAGTGTAAATTTCTTATTTGAATAGTAACTTATACAAGTCAAAATTTCATATTACTCCGTAAGTAAAACTTATTTACTTGTAGTAAAAATTTATTTCTTGTAGAAGTAAAATTCGAAATTCATTCTTTCTTGATTCTTGAATACTTTGCCTAAATCCATCCTCTAAGCAGTCAGATGTGTTTGACTTAAAAGATTCGTTAAATTATAATTTCTTGCTCAATAAAATTCTCATTTGTTTCTAATTAACTGATACTGTTGATACAATTCTCAATTCTCTAAGACCTTGTGCATTGATCTAACACACATTTGCATTGACAGTGTCTGTTATATTACAAAGATAAAAGGTTTAACTTAAAATGAAAAATACAAATGACCCAGAGAAAATTATTAATTGAATGTTAAATAAATTTACCTATATAATTAAGTTTTGTTGAGAAGTTAAAGGTCAATAATTTTCATGCTCGATTGGGACATATGTTGTTATGGTAACCAATTTTTGTAGCTGCCTTGTATCAACTTCCAGTTTCATGGGACTTACATATTTCCTTTTCATCCAAAATATTGTACAAAAATCTGGGTACCCAATGCATGAATTGGAATGTTGCTTGATATAGAATGGGCAAATGTTTTAACCAAATTTGTTTGCTTTCCAATATCATCTTTGTACTCAAATACAATTGTATAAGCAAGTGGGGGTATACTTAGCCATCAACATACCCCTAACAGAATTTTACACTTTATATAAGAAAAAAAATATTTGATTTTCATGAGTATTCATATGGTCAATATGTGAATTGGCTGGATTTAAACATTTTAAAGGATAAACCACAAGGAAAACAATTTTAATCAATCCAACCAACATTTATCCCTGTTTTTAAACTTAAGTCCTCATATATGTCTCATTCAGCATCAAATTACATGTAAAGTATTCAGGAAATAATAAGCCAAAAAGGCCAGGCAAAGAAGTTTTCCTGTTCTAAGGCCTTCTCACACAGTTTTCAGGACCCTTTACAATTTTTTATGAGACCTCTGAAAGAAAGTAGCAAAAGATGATATTGTCATGTCTTATTTGAGATTTGATTAATTGAGAACGACCTTGAAATTTGATTCTACATTAGAAAGATTTTTAAATAGCCTCTCTCCCATGCACATCATTTTTAACAAAAGGATAAGCATTAGAACTAGAGAATTTTGTATGGCCTTACTGATTTACTGAATGGCTTCAGACGAAATACAGTATAATTCAAAGATTTCCTATGATCAGAGCTATTCATTTATATAGTGATGTGTTATACATCTACATGATTTTTTCTCGCCACGATATGGCTGAAATACTGCCGACGTGGCGTTAAACAACAATCAATCAATCTACATGATTTTTTTCTGGTAATCTTAATGAATTTGATTAAAAGATATATTTAATTTAGTGCTAAGAAAAATTTCTGAAAATGTTGGTAAAACTTTATTTCATTGTCAGTATAAGCATTAGAAGGTTCCAGATAAAATCTTGTGCAAGGTCTTACTTGCACAAAACATATTTTCAAAGGTCAAAGCCACTGTTTTTTATTTTAAATCAATAGTAATAAACTTTGCAAAGAGAAACTGCACAGAAGATTACAAACTCCATCCAGATTTCAATGCTACAAATGTTCTGACAATGACTTGGTGCAATTAAGAAAAACCTCATTTCATTAGCAATATACCATTCCATTGCAAGGAAATTGAAAATTTATTAGAATGCAAATTCAATACTGTTAAGTGTATCCACCGAAATATGATATCCAATATAAAAAGTAAAACCATGCAGTTGCCTGTTTTGTTGTTTTTTTTTAGTCAGTGCAGTTATGTATGTTCTCACATGATATGACTGACATACTTTCAACCTTGGCATTAAACAATAATCAATCAATAATTCAATCAATTTTTCAATGCAGCAAGATTGTCTTACAACTGTTGTATTCTTTGTATGGATTTATCCTAAGAGAAATTTTAAATGATTTGCAATACTGATAACATGACTCTATCTGTTTTCTTTACAGAAGTTTAGGAATGTCCCCTGTTGGACCCAAAACATTTCCAATGCATTATTCAGATCATGAATATAGACGTCAGGCATCTCCATCCTTCCCAGATTGGTGTAGTTCCCCTAGTCCATCACAGATCAGCTCTACCCCCAGTGATAACATGTTGTACCCCCATGGATCACGAAAGTCAGGGGAATATGAGCACAGCACATTACCCAGGAAAAAACCATCCAATAGAATCTGGATTCCTCCGTCCAATCAGAGTGTAGCTTCCACTGGTTCTGTTGAAGTGGGTAGGTATTGCTATGTTATGAATGACTGAAATATTCGGAATAACATAAACAAGATTTGTATGCCACAAAAACTACATGCTTGTGTTTTATTATTTTTGAAAATAATACACTAAAAAAAAGCAGTTAGGCCACAATAAAAAAAAAATTCCTAGATTTTCATTCCACTTTTCCAAAAAATTTGCTGTCATCTTCCTTTTTCAATGATTGGAAGTGTCATATAATTCTGTGTTGGATTCTGACAAAGGGATATTTTTGTCAGTAATTTTTAAGCGGAAATTTGTTAATAAAAAAAAATCTGGGCAGCAGGGATGAGAATCTAGGAATTATTTATTATGGCCTTACAATTATCAGTTAACCACTGTTTATATATTTTTTTATTAAACTTTACAGCAAACTGAACAACATTGTGAAAACCAAGAAAATGAAATATGTCGATGTAAATTGAGAAGTTTAATGCAAAAAGTTGTCTAGTTATGTCCTTTATATGTGAGGTGCAGTATGCAGTGAAATATTTTTAAGGAAAGTAAATTAGACATTCTTATTCAAAAATCCTATATTTTTCATTCTAATTTATTTTTGGAGTCCTATATTTGTTACTCCAGTTTAATTGTAGCCAGTTTTGGTTTTTTATCTAATAAAAATATGTATCTAATTATTACAGTGTCTGCCAGAAGTAGTCCCGGATCTCCCATGTTAGAATCAGAAAATATAGTGGATAATGAACCTGCAAAGAGAAGGTATTGATTTATTCTGTGTTTTTTCTATGCTCCAAATAATTTAGTGATACATTGAATTCCATAGGCTATCACTAATGTTTTTTTTTATCTTAGTGAAATATTACATGGAGAGCTGAGATTTACAAATTTAGTGTGAATGGCATGAAAGACAAGGTCATAGTGGATATAAGTGAAGTGAATTTTCATCACAAAATTTTGATTTCTTGATATATTTTTAAATCATCCAATGCCCTTTAAATGTAAAATTCATACTTAGTTGCTGGCTGATTAACCTCCAAACCCGTTTTCAGTTTTATATTGTCTAGCAGTTGATTCGTTCATCAAATTTATTACAAACTCTACTATGTATTTCAGACTGCATCCAGGTGAGACGAGAACTATATTTATAGAGAGAACCTGTCAACCTGTAGGATTCCAAATACAGAGTGGTCCGAAAGGGGGAACTTTTGTCTCAAGTGTCAATGAGAACAGTCTGGCAGCTAAAGCAGGACTTGTTATAGGGGATCAATTTTTAGAGGTAAGAGGTTTTGGAAGGACAAGTTTGTTCAATAATGTTCTTAAAACTTCTTATAAATTATTTGTGTTAATTTTAGATGAAAAAATAACAAGATATAATGAAGATCATTTTGTCCAATTATATCTAAAAAACCATTTCATCAAACAAATACTAGATTTTTTTGGGGAAATTTTTTATATGTTAGGTGAAAGTTCTTTGATTTTGGAGCCTTAAGCAAAATTAATTTTTGAGAGCTCATAAGTTAAGTCAAAAGTGCAGACATAAAACAGATTTTTTATCTAGATATGCATAGCACGTGCTGTCACCAGAAATCTCTCATATTTGACTTTCTGAACTTATTTTCCTTATACACTTCCAGTTGCGTTTATTTTAAGTAACATCATATAAGTAATAATTTGAAACATTCCTTTTTTTTCAGATATGTGGAATAAACATGAGAACTGCACCACAGGAAATTGCACAGCAGATATTGAAGCAAGTTGGAAATTCTCTTACCTTGCTTGTCCAATACAATCCAGATGGTATGTATGTTTTACAGACACCAAAGAACTGGGTGATCATTTTTTCATTGGAGAAAGGTTTTATTTTTGTTTATTGCATACAATTTAATAGGTATTTTATCACACAAGTATACTCTTTGTTATCTGTTTAATAGTATAAGTATTGGAGGATTCCAATTTTTATGAAAAATATGTTCATATCTATGTTTTTGCAGCTTTAGATTTTCATGTTTATTGCTTATTAAATAATGATGCTTAAGTTAAATAATATTGACTTTTCGCTACCAATTTTCCTATTAAAAAATCATGTTTGCCAAGATAACAAAATTTAAAACATCATGAATATTGATACTTTTACATTACTTTACATGTATGAGGTACCTTATAGTTCCTTAATTTAACTGGAATTTCAATGTAAGCATGCAGTATTCCACAAAATAACTGCTTCATCAGATTCAAAAGTAGCATTTTTGTTTTGCCAAGCAAAAATACTGTCCATGAATATGTGCCTCATATGTTAAGATGTGTACAGTAATACTCTAATCATGACAAACAACTGCAAAAATCTATATTATTAGTAAGGATAATGGTTTTAATCGATATGGTGTCTTTTTCAGCCTATCACATGTATGTCATGATTGAAGGCAGTAATTGGACCTGTAGTTTTAATTTCCACTGTTTTAATATTACAGAATATTATAGCAAAACAGGTGATTCTTCTGGTGAAGATAGTGCTAACAATTCACCCAGTCTAGGGACATTCAAACGTAACCATAATGGAACTGGTTCTAGTGGTCGTAGTAAAACTCCCAGAGCTTCAATTGTCGAGTAAGTTAGTGGTGAAAAGTATCTTGTAATCTTTGTAAGACTGTTATAATTTTTGACACAATGCCATATAATCAAAACAGCATTGATAACATATTGCAATATAGTTGATTATAGTCCATAATATAGACTTTTAAGATTAAATTTTGCAAATCAAGTTAAATTTGACATGAGAAAAATTGCAAATAATACCAGTGGAAACTGATATTTCATTGAGAATTTAAAAGAGTTTTTAACAGGTTTTTTTTAGAAATTTTAATTCTAGAACATGCTTTAATCTGTAGAAAATGAATAGAAACTTTTCAAATTGAAGCTCCAATATATTCAATCTTAGAATATACACTCTTTAAACTGCAACTTCAGTCGATCTTATTAGAATATATTAGTAATTTGATTACTTCTTTCAGTGCCAGTGATACTGCATGTGAAGCTGCTAGAGTTCTGTCATTTAAGAAAAGTTCTCCTAACCTCAGTCTTGGTATCAGTACAATTGGTGGAAATGCTGTAGGAATATTTGTCCATGAAGTCCAACCACAGAGTCTTGCTTTCGGCCATGATGGTCTTCATTGCTGTGATCAAATATTAGAAGTAAGTTTATAATTATGAACTGTACAGGTGGAGATCTCACCAGGTACTTAATCTGTCATATAGCAGTTTTCTCTGGAATGAAATTTTTTTCAGTATGTAACAAGGTGATTTTGATTTGGAAGTCAAATGTTAAAGTCACTAATGTGGTTTAGGTTCAAAATAATTTTCAGCCCATTCAGTTTACTGGTGCAGTGGCGAGAAAGGGTACTTGGTAAAATTGGATCCTCAACCAGTAATGTGGGTTTACTTTTCTGTATTTTTTTTTATGTTACTAATATTACATTGTAAAATTAATCGGTAAATTATTGTTATATTTAAATTTCATCGATTTTATTTTAGTGGCCTTTTACAGCTTGTCTTGCAGTGTGAATAATTGTTCTATTGTTTAAGGCCTTAAGGTAACCTATAGATGTAATTTCTACTCTCTTTCTCATAGATGTCTATTATTTAAAAGTGTTATTGTTGTGTTTATATTTTTTTGTTTTAACATTAATTTCTATTTGTGTTTCAGTATAATGGAGTGGACTTCAGAAAACTGACAGCCGAAGAAGCTTCATTAGAGTTAACTAAAGCATGTCCATCAGTCAGGATGTTGGTACAATATAATCCTGCAAGTAAGTCACTGACAAGGCCCCATCAAACTTTAATCTTTCAAAATTTATGTTTATCAACTCCAACAAGTCTTTTCCTCTTTCAATTAAAATCTTTATCAATGTCAATTCCAAAAAAATTTCCTTTGCAAGAACAAAGGAAGTAACTATACAAAAGTGACAGCATAGTTGTAAAATGAGTAAATGACAATTAAACGGTACATTGATGTGCATTTCAAGTTTGGTATTTTATAAATTTTACAATAAAAAAAGTGCAAATACCTGAAATAAGGGGCAGTATGTGGACATGAGATATGTTTGGCCCAAGTTCATACTAAAATTATGAAAACAAATATAAATATACAATGTATTTACATGGAGGATAGAATATTTTATTTAAATGTGGTATTTGTCTTCTTTATAGAATACAAGAAAGTGTGTAATCATCCAGGAGACCACTTCTATGTACGAGTCCATTTTGACCGCACTGCAGAAAGTCATGGAGAATTGAGTTTTCAGAAAAATGACATTTTATTGGTAGAGAATACAATCCATGAAGGCAAACTTGGACATTGGTTTGCTTGGTTGGTGGACGATGAGGGCAAAAAAACACAAAAATGTGGAACCATTCCAAGTAAAGAAAGGTAACAATACATAATAACAAGGATGTTGACGAAGTTATAAATAATTATATTATATATTATATTGCTTGTGAAAAGTAAGGTCATGGAGACCATGCCACATCATATCAGCCAGATATCAAAAGGTGTAAAATCTAGAGGTCTAACAATTCACAGTCTAGGGACATTCAAACAGGCCATAACATTACTGGTTTCTCTGGGCTAAGTTTCTGTTGTGAGCTTTGCAAGTATAATATTTTGCATATACCCTATTTTCTGTCCCAGTCGCTGATGCAAGTGGTTTGTCAAAAAACAATTATTTACCCAAACTTAAAAAAAAGAAGAAAAATTGGAAACGGAGATGTAGGATTGGGTTAATGTTTTTGTGTAATCCAATCACATAATCTTTGTATTTTCATAAAAATTCCACAATATCTAGTCTCCCATGTGCATTGTTTAAAGTTCTGATGTCATTACCTAAACTTGTGACACCAATATCACCATAACACGTCTATGGGGGAAATTTTAATACCAAACAAGTCTTCCTGGCATGAAGTCTTAGAATGGCTATTATTTGGGTCCTTTTAATCAGCAAGATTTGGTTTGCATTAAGGGATGGTATAAATGATAGACTCTGATGTCTCACCTGAGTTTGTGGGCATTCCCAATAATGAATATTCATGACCTTACCCATTGTCCTTTTTGTGGAAAAAACCAATATGATATTGATTTATACAAAGGACAAACTTATTTAGAAAACAAAGCAATTAAGCAATACTGAATACACATTTGTCAACTAGACATTCAGAATAACAATAATAATTATATTCATAGTGTCTTGTTGAAGAAATAATCTGATATATTTTCTGGGTTGATGAGAGTAACCTTTCTCTTGGTAAAACATTTTGGCAGATTAGCTGGACATGACCCACTTATACAAATATTGATCAAAATTACCTAAGAAAAATTTATGGGAGAAATGGTTAATTTACAATATGTGAACAAATCTGACTATTTGAATTTTATTAAACAGGTTGGAGGATGATTTCAACTTAAAACGTAGTCAGTCAGAGAATGAATTTGAAGACCTGAAAGGCTCTAGACGAGGTTCAGGAAATGTCAGGCGGAGTTTTCTACAAAGACGTAGTAAACATAAGAGAAATAATTCCAAAGACAGCAGGGAATTCAATTCCTTTTCTGATGCATCTTTAAATAGTGACTCAGTCCCTCAGTTAGATGGTAAGTACTTCTAGTATAATATGCTATTGACTAGTAAGAATAGATAGTGCTATCTTGCAATCCCTAACTAAAATTGTTAACAGATTATGTCATAAATACAAGCTTTGATGCCTGAGTTGATTTGAATCACAGAAATTATTTTTTTACTTGTGTCATATACACATTAACCAATGTTGCTTAAATATGGTGAATTTTTCTATGTGGTATACTGGTAGCACATCATGGAACATATCCAATTGCAACAATGTCAGAATTCATTTGAAATAGCACATGAATCCAAGAACATACGATAAGGTTAGAAGGGAGTATATACATATTTTAAAGAGTAGCCTCTCACCAGTAGCATTTAAACCAAAACAAAGGATATTGGAGATCTAAACATGGAAGACTTACTCAAATCCAATCGAAATAAATAAGATGCCAGCAGCAAAAAACATCTGTATTGTCAAATACATTTTAAAACCTCTTCATTATTTCTGGAGTTTAGAATTCAAATAAATATACTTGTCTGTTCATTTAGCTAAAAATTCATTTCTTTAAAACAAGTAAAACTAAAATTTTCTATCACAAAAGGCATGCAGCATTTTATTGTAATTTTCCTATTGATATCTATCAATAACCTTGGTGGATTGTCATTTTATATTAGTATAATGTACACTTTCTGATCTCATTTATGTTGTTTTTATTTCAGATTTTTCAGTATATACCTACACTAAAATTGAAAGAATAGAATGTAAGTGTTTTTACTAAGTTCACAATGTTATTGAAATAAAATGATATATAATAAGAGAAAATTAGAGATCAACCAAAGCCAGCTGCAGTAGGAGCATGTGGTAAAAACATGGCTTACATGAGAACAAAAATAGGAGATGTTGAATGATTGTCCAGGACACAGCTGTCCACCAAATGAGAGTTAAATTTAAACTTCTATGGTTCTCATTATGGCCTTCAATAATGAACAGTCCATACCATAAATGAAACTGTAAAAGGACCCAAAATACAAAATGTGAAACTATTCATAAAACAGGGCAATCTATCCAATCTATTGAAAAATGGTCAGAAAAATGAAACTTAAACACACATATGGACACCACAGACTCCACCAAAAACTATCCTTAAAGATGGAAAAGACTGAAAAACATGGGTAACCTGAGAACAAAACCAACAAACCAAACAAAAAAAAGAAATTTGAACAAATGGATGGACACCTAGACTCCACCTAAAACAATATGATTAAAGGTGAAAAAGATTGAAATGCAACAGTTGACAGTAGTTGTTCACTTCATTTCATTTGGGTTACTTGGTTGCAGTTACAATGTTTTCCATGTAATCCAGAATTTAGATTTTCTTCAAAATATTTCCACTGTTTCAAATCTAGCAAAGCTGATTATCTTTAATGGATGAAACACATGCAAAATAGCAATTTTAAAATCTCTGACTTTTATTCCTTTAAAAATCTAAAGTTTGTGATCTTGAACAGTTTGAGGATTTTAATTCATTTGTTTAATGTACGGTTTCAATTGTCTGTAGGTTGGTTTCTCATGACAGAAGTTTCATAGGCAAAAAAAATAAATGTCTGTTTAAGGTTACATCATGATAAAATGACTTGTCCTACCTTCTTCTTAAAATGACCAGTGTTTGCATGTTTTGATTATGATTAGGGTTGGTTTTATAACGTTCAATAGACATAAATTTTTGGCCTCAGACATGTTTACTATATCTGTTGTCTTGTAAACCTTTATTTTGATCTTATAAAATGCAGGCAAGATACTTTGAGATTTTGGCATTGTTTAAAATACTTACATAATTGTAAGGGGCCTTGGTGGCCGAGTGGTCTAGGTAGTTGATTTAAACTTACCTGTACAGATCACTGTAGTCTATCACCTATACGGCTTGAGTTCTCGCCTGACATTGTACCATACAAAAACGGGTTGAGTTTGACTCTCATCGCACGTGATAAGGTTTGTCGGTTACATGCCCATGGTCAGTGGTTCTCTCAGGGTACTCCGGCTTCCTCCATAAGTAAAACTGACCGCCGCGATATGACTGAAATATTGTTGAAAGTTGCGTAAAACCCCAATCAAACAAACAACCATTTACCACGACGATACTTACAATAATAATTGACAATTATACGGCAGTTTTGTCGTAATTTGGAATTTCAATCAAGCAGGAGGAACAAGACCTACCCTCGCACTACTGGATTTCGAAGCTTCATAAGTATCCTGTAAGACAACGTAACATTGCGAGATCTGACCAATACTCCAGTTAACTTTTTCCAAGACACTGACAACTTTAAGAAGTTTAAATTCTACTGTCACTTGGTGTGTGGCTGTCTCTTGGACAATCGTGCCACATCTCCTATTTTTATATTAATTTTCAGCAGTTAAAATGGACCTCAGAGTTACAGTAAAACAGCTATTCAAGAGATTGCCTATATCCCATGGACATTTATAAGTTCTGAATAAGGTTTCATCAAATTAAGAACCCTGTCCTCTTGAAATATCATTAAAAATGTTTATCTCTTAACTGTTTACACCACTATCCCACCTTCTTAACTAAAAAAATACATGTTGAATAACTATTGAGAATGTATGTTAATGAGCATTTCAAGAAAAATATTTTCTCATCAGTAGAACCGAGGCATAGGAAAGCTGACATCAAAACAGATTAAACGGCTTTGGTTTGTTTTTGTATTGTTTAATGAGTTGGCAACAGCGGGTACATATGATATATTCTATGACTTATCTTAAAATTATTAACTTTTATTTTATGAAAAAGTACTCTTAAGATTGAATAATACATGTTTGGCGGAAGTCGGTTTCAGTAACCAACTATGCGCATCTTCTTGTCAATTTATCGTTATATGTTCGCATGGAAATTATTTCATTCAGATCTGTCTATAGAAAAAACGGAGAATTTTCGTTTGACGTTCCTTTGAATAGATATTATTCTGTACCTTATTATTCAGAATATGGAGATTTTGTCCACCAAATCTACCTATCTGACGTGCTCGGCTCGAGTGTGAAAGGTCCTAGATTCATTCTCCTGTCAGGTAAAACCAAGGCATTAAAATTGCTGTCTCACCGTTAAGCACACAACGTCCACAAGAAAAAATGCCATGTCTTCATGTTAGCTGTTGTCTTTGTCATGTGGGTAAGCTAGCATATTGTCATGTCGGCACAATTTGTGTATAACATATTATAATTCGCCGAATCTAGTCGACAAGTTCAACATTGGCAAGCTTGT
>JAULBM010320471.1:0-13569 GCA_032357055.1 Geukensia granosissima | reverse complement strand
TTATTCAGTTTGTGAGTGATTCGGCCAAGTTTACACATCAATAATTTCCTTCCAAACAGCCTTTATTACTATAATAAGAAATATTTCAGAAAAAAGAAAACCTACTTTATATTGAAGAAGCTGAGCGTCATCCAAATTGGAGGCGAAGAAGGAATACATTTTTGTCAAGTCTTCGTCCTCTATAGCTGGATAATGGTCAATTGATGCCAATCCTTGCCTCTTCAGTTCCTTTCCCATACATTGGAACGCAGTCGTGGATTTCTTAAAAGTTTCTTTCTTAGTAATATCTATTTCCTTATCAGAATGTTTACTAAGGTGGCGTTGTATGCCCTGTCTGTAGGATTGCATGGTTGATTTTTTATACAACTGTCCATCCTTATTCCTCATTTCCAGGTAGAACTTTGACAACGCATTGTCAAGCTGTTCCTCGGAGTAAGCTTCGAATTCAACCGGCATGTTTTTATCTGATAAATACTGCCGAAATATTTTAACCGCCGTATTAGTTTGACGTTTGGTATTTTTTGCATCAGCATTTTCTAGTATTGCGTCAATTTCCTCCTTTTCTAAGGACGCAAAACGATGTGCATTACTGCAGCCAGCCATTTCTCAGCAGACGTTCTTGTCATGGAACGAGCGGAAGTTAATTCTCATTGGCTGTTTCTGGAGACGTCATAAAAATTTTGGAAAATTATATATCTATTTTTAGTAACGTGCTGTATGCTTTTTCAATTAGCTGTTTTTATCAATTCTTTCGTGCGATATGCTTTTTACATGCAGTCTTGGTTTATATAAAGTACCATGTGATTTAGTTTGAGCCAATGATTTTTGAAGAATGATATAAGATTAATAATATTAACTAATATCAAATGTAAGTGGAAAAGAAATTGTAAGAACTTGGATTTTATTCACAGGTAATGGAAGTTTCAATGCTGATAAGTATAAAACTTGGAGGTTACCCTGGCCTTTAGGCTCCTATGGGATGTTGAATTCAAAATTTATGAAAAAAGATATCATAAAAAGGCCTTCTCAGTACGTTTGTTTGTACGAAGTTTTCATGATTTAAATAATTATGTTAACCAGGCAATTAAAATAGTTCATATTCCATATTAAGTTCGTGATATTTTTTTTTAAATCATGACCTACCCATTTGCAAAATGAATTTCATAATAAAACCTAAAAAAACATATCAATGGATATTTAAAACATGATCAATTTTGTAGTTCTGTCAGGGAGTTTTGTTTATAAAGGTAACAATAATTACATTTTGACGTGTGTATTAAGGAGCGTTTATGCGTGCAAGTTATTATACATGATCTAAGTTAATACGAGATTTCTGTTACAGGTAAGATCAATCTGGTGAATTTTTAAAACTCATCAAATACGGAATGGCTTCGAAAAAAATGCACTTAGTTGTTGTCGCTGCCATCATAATATGCATTCCATTTCGATTTGTTAGGATTTGAATGCTTCTTTTCTATGTTTTGGCTATCAATGTTCCTAAAGTAAATGCTGAATTGTTACTTTTTGAAATGTATATATAAAATTCCAACATTGGTAATTTTGTATTTAACTACACGTTATTCAGGTCGATTCTCGTGTTTTATGATAGTTTCACAATTTGTACTAGGTGGTCGATTCCAATTTCCGTTATGGTATGGGCTACGGTTCATTATTTGAGACCATGATGGGAACTGTAGAAGTTTCATTTCGACTGTCATTTTGTACAAGGCTGTCTAATAGACAATCATACCACATCTCCTATTTTTAAAGTATTTTTTATTCCCCTTTCCATAAATGTGTTGATCAGCTACTAACATTGAGTCTTCGTCTGGACATTCAAATAAAAAATGGAAAGTGAAACAATAGAAGAAGGCAAGATTGTATTTGTCATGAGTCCTGACGTTTGAAAGGTGCATACAGCATAATTAAGGCTTTGTTTTGTTTGATCAAAACGCTATCCCTTTCATCGTGAAAATAAAAAAAATGAATAAGACAGTCACAATCACACGTTCAACTATACAATTTACTGGTTAACAATAATAATATCTAAATCAAGAAAATAATGGGATTTATGTAAATGTTTTCAAATTTTCTAGCTGTAAAAAAAAATAGTGATATAAATGTTTATCATTGACGTTGAAATCTTGTGAACGATTGGGCAAATTTGGCCATGCAGTTGCGAAATGTTAATACATATAAAAGCGCGGATCTCAAAAAATAATATTTATGATTGGCAAGAAACTCTTTTCATTAGTTGAATTAAGTACTATTTGGTCATTCATAACGAAAAACATTTATATATAACAAATTAATTGAAGGACCAGTTTGCCACACAACAATTTGCGATCGTTATTTGGCTTATCATTCATTCCATATTCATGAACACTAGTTATTTATATATAGGGATTAAAACCTCATCAGAAAAGATGGGAATACACAAGAGTTAAAGGGATTATAAATTCTCTTGATAATTTATTTATATTAGTAGTAGCATTGAAACTGTAGTCATTTATTTACTTTAATTAGTCACCGTAAACAGTGTTAAGTAATTAGGGACGCATAAAGGTGTCAAATTACTTGATTCGGGAAGCAGTCATATTTATGATTAGATAAGCTCCCTTACTGATAATTTTGCCAGATGTTGTTGTAACTCTGACGTACAAGTGGCACTTTCCAAATAAAAAAGATGTCTTTAAATGAGATTGAGAATTTGGCAGAATACTTACCAGTTATTGTAGTCTTATATTTTACAAACTAAACTCTAAAATTTAGCTACATTTTTTTAGAAATATATTTTTTGAATTGTCAATATTTCATCAGACTGCTCTGAATTGGACAATATGTTTTACAACTACACTTGCATAAAATCATTGTTTTTATATAATGTATAACTATTTAATATAGGTCTTAAATTTAACAAATGAAATCAATTTCATCTTTTTTATAAGCAGTATATGTTATTTTAATGCAGTTTATATTTTTTAATAACTTTGTAAAAAAGTATCATTTTCAGTAACTTACACTGAATAAAACTTAAATGTGTTAAAACATTAATATGTACTACATGTACTACTAATCGCCAGATTGATTTCAATGCATTCTTTCTCAAAATGGTAGACACAGACTTTACTTTCCTCTGAAAATTTGAAAGACTTAATTAAATGTTAAGGTTTTCAATTCCATTTTTTGTCAATTTTTTTAACAAACTAATTGGAAAAGATCGTACTTTCTATCAACTTAAAAACATGATAATGCTTAATCCGCATATTGTCCAGTATTTAATAACTGCACAATGAGGCATTTCACTTTGTACACAAAGAAAATAAAATCATCTTAATGAAATCAAAAAAACAAGATCATGTACATTAAGGCATTTTATTCAGCTGATAAGATAATCAAGTGTCACGCATAGGTCATAATCAAGTAGTTTCCTTTGCATTGCTGACCTCCTTTGGACAATGTTTATTTACTAATTCCAGATTAGCTATGATGCATATACACTTAATACATATCAGATGCTATTGAAATACATGTATATTTTAAAAGAGATTTCATAACTATATTTGTCAGCAGGAAAATCTGAGCAGAAAATTAGAAGAAAATCATTATTTAAAGACATTACTTTTTCATTCTTTCGTTTTTTTCAGCGGTCAATTGTCTTAAAAACAGAATTCAATTTCGTTCTTCAAATATGTATGATTTATAACTATTTATAACTGGTGCGTTCACCTTTATTTCTACTCCATATAGTTTTTGTTACATTATTGAAGTTTCTTATTGTCACCGACAGAAAGACATAAGAAAATGCGTTCTCTTTGTCTTGTATTATCTTTCCTCGCCGAAACTTTCTATAAAGTTTACATTTGATCCAGCTATTTTACACTTCTGAACATGTTTGTAGAGTTATTATTTGAGTAACTAAGAGAATGATCGTTAATACTTACAAAAAATTAACAACGTACAGGCTGCAACCATCAAAATAACTGACCACATATGTAATCGACCTGAAAATTGGATCCAATTTATGAACAAAGATATCAAAACATAATGTCTGTTGTCTTGTCCGGTAGCTAATTAAACATAATAATCGACATGATCATGTGCGTCAGTCGCTATTTTTAATCTTATATCCTGATATTTTTGACAGGTCTCGTGTTAAAACACTTTTAATTTTTTAATGTGTGATGTTAGACTACCAGAAATGAGGTATATGCCCAATTATCCAATTAATTATCCAGTTACACGGGTTAAATACTTCATGATACATCTAACAGAAATAAATTTTAAAATACCAGAGCCAAACAGAAAATTGACAAAATTTTATTTCTTTTTCGAATTCCAGCTTAATCAATGTGAATAAAAGTTTAAATGCAATATACATGTTATATCAAAACCCATTTTTACGGAAACTTGGTAAAAGACCTTTTGCTTCAAACACCTATCCGCATCATATCGTAACGTAACGTACTTGACGCATATGACAAAGTAATAAATTATGAACAGTTTGTCCTCGTTCACTTACACAAACTGTCTTATAGCTTTTAACTTCTATTTATTCATGCTTATTTTATAATAAGTACTTAATAATGGCAACAAAGAATTTATTGATGAAATAAAAAATAAAGGCATTGTTGTTAGTAAAAACATCTTGTGCGGTTTGAAATCGACAAACCGTGCTATTTTTGGTAACAATGTGAATGAAACCTAAATAAATTAATTGGTATTAAAAACTTAAGGAGACCTACACTCTTGTAATGAAGATGTTTAGGTTATGTTTATTTTCTTCTGACTGTTTATTGGATAAAAAAATAAATTCAACATTTCCACAACATTTTATACAATGTATTAAAAAATCTCTATGGGGAAACACAGCTTGAAGAAAACTCTTAAGAGTAAGGGCAGTAATGGTTGCCTTTGCTTTATAATTTTGTTGGTTTTTTAAAAATAATTCAAGGAGACAAACCTCGTAAAACAGAGATAGATCTTGATCATGCCAGAAAAGAGTTAAGGGCTATCAAACAAATATAATTTAACCCCCTTAGCAGGGAAGAAATAAAATGTGAAGAATTGAGATCTTTAATTTCTGGGTCACAATAATCTTTCTTCTAAAAACTGCATTCGAAATGATTACTTATACACGAAGAGATTAAAAATAGTTTACCAAAGACCCAAAATTATTACATCAACCCCAAAACAGCGTGACTTAAAGCCGTTAAGATAGGATTAACTTAAGTGTACACATATTGATTCCGTAACTTTGTTCAATGGAAAACGAAGGGTGTGCTCGACTCGCATTAAACATGATCGGGATGCAAATGCTTATTTTTGACATTTAACCGATACAGATACGATCCGGTTACGTATTGGACGCAAAAGCTCTAATTGTGACCAGTATTTTTAAACAAAACCTTTGTGGTATTCATCCTAATAAATTTATACGTAAGGTATACCGTCACAACATCATTTAATCTGTAGATTTGGTTTTAAGTGGTACTAATTTTGCTATGTTTAAATATTGGCATCCTAAGTTTTGAATCTAATGCGACTGAGAGGTTACTCCTTGAGATTTACATACTGCAGACACAAATTCTCCTTATTTATTTAACATTGGCAATTTTTGTATTTTTATACTTAATCGAATATGATGTTATTGATTGATGCCGGAAAGAAAACTTTGTTCTCTTATTGATTCATCAATATTTTGAACTGCGAGTATTCTTTGCTTCCCTTGTATCATGTTTTACTTGTATTTGTTCTCTGTATCATTATCAAGTGAGATAGAGTGCTCAAATCTCCGCCATATATTTTGTGTGTTTGTCTCAACTTAAGGGCTTGTAGTTCTGTGGTTTCCGTTTGTTGATGATTGTTTCAGTGTTACTTGTTCACATGGCAAAACTTGCTTTCCATTCATGAAAAAAATTCAATGGGAAAATTATGAAAAAAATATCGAGAATTTATTCACAAATATATCACTTATTTAATAAGCGATTTTGTTGTTATTCACATTGTCGGATAAGTTAACTAATCATAAAGAAAGATGATACAAGATATCAATTAACAATAAAAAAAAACGTCACAATACGTTCAATGGGTTATCCATAATGACATTATCTATAATGACATTCCCTTGTGGTATTTGTAAAGTTGAAATTGGTAAGAACATTCGAGGTGTATTAAATGACTCTTTAGATTTAGTTATGTTATATATATCAATGTCTAGGACGAAACCATACTCCCTATCCATAAGAAATTAAGATAGGGTATTTCTGAACCGAAAAATCTTCACAAAGTCTGCAATAAGATTGAAATTCCAATGTTATTGAAGAGATTTAGATCGTCAAAAACATGAAAGAATCTTGAATGTGTATGGCTAAACTAGTTAGAAACAAGAGGCTCCCAGGAGCCTGTCATCGCTCACCTGTCATACAGTTTCCAAAGTAACGTTTGCATATAAATCATTTAAATTAACTATGGTTTGAATAGCACAAGCAAGTTTGGCTGATATATCGAGGCATCCCTCTTGCTTGGCGGATGCCCGATACAATTCTGAAAGGAACCCATCTAGGGACAATTTCACCAAAATTTGATTCCAATGGAGTTTCAAATGAGAAAATATATTTTTTTAATTTCCCATATGGTCTTATGTCTTATTAAGTTTGACCAAGGCATTTGTCTTGGTTGGCCGATGTGGTCAACAGACTAAATTCTGATAGAAGTTCTCCTAAGGGCCATTTAAACAAAGTAAAGTGCCAATGCAGGAAGTAGATCCAGCCAAGAAGAATTTTTTCATAAATTTCCCATATGGGCCTATGTAAAACTAAGGAAGGCTGGGGTGGCCATCTTGGTTGATGGGTGAGGTCATCAACAAAATTCTTAAAGAGACTTAACTAGGAATCATTCCTCCAAAGTTTAGTTCAAATTGCGCAAGTACGGCCTTATGTAGAACTATGTTCGGTTTGGAGGCTATCTTTTATGGCGGGTTGGGTAATCGGACATTATTATGAAGGGGACTAACCTATGGACCATTCCACCTTAATAAGGTTCTAATTGTGCGACCAGTTCAAGATAAAAAAAATTTTGGCGAATTTCCCATAGGGTTCTTTATTACACTTAATACTGCTGGGCTGGCCATCTTGGTTGGTTGTTGGAAATGCTGCACATAATTTGGAAGGAAACCACCTAAGAATCATTTCAGTAAAGTTAAAAATAAGTGCTATAGTTTCAGAGAAGAAGTTTTTTTAATTTCATCCCCCTTTTTTCTATTTTTAGTCTGGAGGCCATTTTGTTTGGAGGTCAGGGTCATTGGACAAAAATAAATTAAAGGACCACGCGAGAACCATTCCAGCCAAATTTGGCTTAGATATTGGCTCAATACTTTCAGAGGAGAAGATTTTTCAAATCTCATTCCCCATTTTCTATTTTGAGCCTGGCGGCCATCTTGGATTGCGAATCAGCTCATCAATTATAATTCCAAAAGAAGACTACCTAAGAACAACTGCTGCCAAGTATGGTTAAAAATTGCCCAGTGGTTTCAGAGACGAAGATTATTGAAATTAATCCCCCCCCCTTTTACTTTTTTAGCTGGCTGCCGTTTTGTTCGGAGGACGGGTCATCTGACAAAATGTTAGTAAAAGACCATCAAATGTCCATTTTAGCCAAGTTAAATGAAGTTTCACTCAATACTTTCAGAGGAGAAGATTATCAAATTTCTTCCCATTTTTTCTATTTTTAGTCTGGCGGCCATCTTGGATTACAGATCAGGTCATGGGACACAACTCTGGAAAAGGACCACTTAAGGAGAATTGCTGCCAAGTATGGTTCAAATTTGCCCAGTGGTTTCAGAGATTTTTGAAATTCATCCCCCCTTTTTCTATTTTTAGCCTGGCGGTCATTTTGTTCGGAGGACGAGGTCATCAGACACATTTTAGTACAGGACCATCCAATAACCATTTCAGTTTGATCAAGACTCACTCAATACTTTTACAGGAGAAGATTTTTTAAATTTCATCCCCCTTTTTTTCTAGTTTTAACCTGGCGGCCATGTTGGATTACGGATCAGGTCATCGGACATAATTCTGAAAGAGAACCACCTAAGGACAATTGCTGCCAAGTATTGTTCAAAACGGCCCAGTGGTTTCAGAGGAGAATATTTATTAAATTCATCTCCCCCTTTTTTCTATTTTTAGCCTGGCGGCCATATTGTTCGGAGGACGGGGTCATCGGACACAATTTTGAAAGAGGACCACCCAAGGACCATCCCACCAAAGTTTGTTCAAAATTGAAGAAGATTTTTTTGTAATTGTGAACGGCGACGGACGCCAATTGATGACAAAAGCTCACATGGCCTTTTAGGCCAGGTGAACTAAAAAAGGAATACAAATAAGAGTTTTTACTGCATGATAAGCATGTTTTAGTATTTTACTAGTTTATAGATGATGTGTTCTTACATGTATTGCATTATATTCATAGTGTTCAAAGCAATGCAGGCGAATGTTTATAGACATTAAAAGGCAAACAGAGATTCGTTTACGACTGCGGTTTTTTTTTTACAGTTTTCTTATTTATTTGTTTTGTCCAAGACCATATTAACTGATGGATTGAAACGTACAGAGGCCTAATTTCATGCATATTCTGGACGAGAACAAATTCAAAAGTATAAATATCGAGAAAGGGATGGGATGAGAGAAAACAGGGCAAAGGTTTTGACTGCCAATTGAAAAAGGGATGGAGAGATAGGGACGAAAAAAATTGTAGCGGCATTAGTCCCCTCTTTTAAAAAACTACAAAGGGTCTTTAACATGCAATGGCACTCTCCGAACAATGCACCTAATATTTTGGACGGCCAAGCTTTCCGTATTATAAACTGGCAGCACAACGACGAGAGGGCCTCCTCTGTCCGCCACCTGGGGTTCGCGCTGGGTCAGCTCTGTGGGTCGAAACCTGGAGACCGCTCAGTTGCGCAGGAGACCGTATTATTTTCTAGAGCATACACAAAACGAATTTGTGATTGCACCTTAGTTTACAGATTTGATTAATATCTGTCATGCTTTTCTAAACAGTTTTTGGCATCATTGTGTAAAATAAATCTTACCTTCATACATAGTATTTTCGTAATTAAAAGCTATCTTTTTCCGTGTCTCGTTTGTCGATTCAGGTCTAAAATAGTTGAACAAAGCATTCGTTGAGACAATGAAAGGTTTGACCAGTTTATGCGCTTTTGACACAGTCAAAAATATGGATTGGATTCTGTTTAAAAAACGGTTTAAATTTAGCCACATTTGACCTGACCAACGTTTGCTTTTTCTTGACAGCTCTTTTAACAAGTAAACAATTCCTGTGTTCTGGTGCGATACAACTATTTGGTCTAATCCTGCCTTGTTACATGTCTTGAAATAACATTAGCACAGCAAGTTTAAGATAAAGTTGCTAGGTGTAGACTGGACCTAGGACTCCCTAACTTCCTTAAGTTGACTCGGATCTAGAAGTCGGCATAGTATTTGCCGTTTTGAACAGTTTAAAAATACTTTTACTCAAACAATAACTCTGTAGTGTAAGTTTACTTAATGTATCTTTTATCTGTCTTAACTGTTGGTATTCAAAGAAAACTGAGCTTTATAGAATACCCAAGCTCAGTACAAGTAAAAGATATTTTTAATTGATAAAACACTGAAAAATGGAAAAATCGAATAAAAATATCTCAATTACCTTAACCTATTTTAATTATTGGAGCCGAGAATTGGAAAAAAAGTAATGTCCAATGTTAAATAGCTGAGAGTTCTTGTTAGTTTGTAAATAAACATATTTTGAAGATTTGTAAAAGAAAGAAAATGTTTCACCATTATATGTAACATTAATAAATCTGGGAAGGAGAAATCCATAAAACAACAGAAATAAAGACACCATTAGTCAACAAACCCAGCATTTTATCTTGAGTATATTAATGCATAATTTAATAGACTGGTGGTTTTGAAAACCAGGATACACCACGTTTCTATCCTTTTTTTTTTAATGACTTGAATATTTTTTTATTTAACTTAAGTACGATTAACTTCATAAAATAAAATAAGAAATGCTTATATCATTCCAATGCCATTTAACAAAAAAATAAATCATACTTATTTGTTTCTAACTGTACACATCTGCTGTCAGGAATGTCTATCCCTGTACAATTGTTATCTGCAAAAAAATGTTGTAATTTACTCCATTATTTTGCAACAGAGAACCCTGTTTTGAAAATTGTTGCGCTAATTTTGTTATTTTGTTTTGTTTATATATTTAAACAGACTGTCGGCATTCCAATGGGCACAAATTGTGCATCCCTACAAGTCGACTTCTTTTTGTACTATTATTAAGCAGAATTGATAGTTTGGGACTCCTGCGAAATAACAAAAAGCAACTGGCCAGCTTTCCGCAATATTGATGATGTTTTGTCATTGCTAAATCCTACGTTCAGTAAGCATATGGACCAAATATATCCCAGCGAACTAGACATCAAAGACTCAAAAAAATCTGCTTCAAAATTAAATTTATTCCTGGAAAAATGACCCAGTGGAAAAACTTGTTTCTACAATCGACGAAAACTGGGAAGGTACTTTCCTATTGTAAATGTCCATTTTAATGTGGCAGTATTCCTGCTTCCACTGCCTACAGGTTTATGTGTCGCAGTTGCCTGTTCCGAGGATCAGGATTTTCGAAAGGATGCATTGCTGTTGTCGAATAAATTTCTACAACAAGGATACATCCAATCAATGTTATGTACCTGTTACCGATAATTCTACAAAAAGCTTACCTTTTATCTGATTGACGTTAACCCGGATTAAAATTTAAAGATATTCATCCTTCTGGAGCACTTGATCCCACTTCTGTTTTGTAGAAAAAAATCGTGGATTCCAAGCCTTTGTTCTTTTTGTTTTCGTTTCATCTTTAAGTATTGTTTTTCAAATTTGTTTTGTCTCTTTGGACTATGCACTTTTGATCTCCCACATGGGTTTTCTACTCTTAAACATTTAAGACATCAATGCACTCGCAAGCAAAAGAAGTCTTTCTCAAATATTATCACATCCTTGGCTGAAAGTTAACATCGTCTTATCTATAGAGGCAATATTTGATTTATTAAGTGTGATTAGTTCTATAATATTATATAAAACCGGAGGATTTGATCGTACTTTGTTTTGTCAGGGAGTTTGTGGGGTTCAAAACATTGCTTTTTGTTTCCATTATGAATTTGTATCAGTATATCTCAAAAAGATGTGAACCTGTTGCCGGCTGTTCTCGGATTTAACCTTCGCTATTCACGACGAATGCTGCGCGCTTGACAAGAAATGCTTCAACTGGTTAACCCCGCCACATACTAATATGCCTGTCCCAAGCCAGGAACCTGTATTCCAGTGGTTTTCATTGTTTATATAGTAATTAACTGTTATTTGTTCAACATTTTTGCATCAGATTGGGTCGACTGTAGTGTTTTATGTATAATCTCACATTATTATTTCGGGACTTTTAACAGCTCTCGTTATGATATGGACTCTGGTTCATTGTGGAAGGCCGTAATGCGACCCGTAGAATTTTAAATTCTACTGTAATTAGGTCGGTGGCTGTCTCATTGACAATCATGTCAATTTTACTTTTGTTAAATTACCTTTGCCGAGAATTCCACTCCTGTATTTTAAGGATTTTGTGGAGTCTAAGCCTTTGGTTTTTTTTTTCGTTTTATCTTTTAGTTTGTTTTGTCTCTTTGGAGTATGCACTTTTGATCCCTCGAATGGGGTTTCTACACCTGACTTTTAGTTTTGTGCGCTTATATCTATTTTGAAAACTTTTTTTAAAATTTCGTATTTTCACAGAAAAGTAACAGTCTTGTAGAAAAGAAAACAAAGGTGACAATGTTGTTTAACGAAATTATAAGACTAAATTGTTGCGACACAAGATAAGAAATCTGGACCGAATACGAGATATAACACAACATAACATCAGTTAAAGAGTGTCATGTCGCTAAATTACACTTATTCCTCTAAATGCGACCTGACAAATTTCAACTGATGTTGTATTAGATATGTTACCGTAATACGTCACTATAATTACCAATTTTCTTTGACAAACTAACATATATAATTTAAAATTTTATTTTAAATTGAGAAGGTGATGGTTATCCACTTATATATAGCATGGAAAACCTAATATTCAATAGGATAAAAGGAAAGCACAGAAATACTTTATAAAAGAGTTTTTGCATTAAGATGACTCGGTACATTTTTTTCGTGGGATTTATTCAAGTCTTTGAGTTTGTCTTGCCGTTTTAGACTTATGCTTAAAACAGATATCTAATCGATTTCAGACAGTTACATCTATATCCCAATGTAAGCAACTATAAGGGCTAAACTTGCACGATTTATTTACCTATTATTCCAATAAATAAACTGTATGGTTATTATTTAGATGGTGCTTTGAATTGCGTATTGTTTGTTTGAAAATTTAATACATACTTTTTCCAAACACAAAAGATTTAACCCCGTTTTACCTGAAGAAAGAAATAACGTAGAATCGTGACATTTCTTTATATAGCATGAACAATCCTCTTCTGACGGAATACAAGAACAATTCCTAGGTTTCATGGTAAATGCATATCCTCCAGTATAGTCACACCTACAGCTGAGGTCATTGTTCGGGGTTCCTTTATTGTAGATGACCTGACCCTCCTCACCACAAAGAGACTTCTGATATAAACAGTCACTTCTGATATTCGTAAAGAAAAGAATGTGTCTTGGTTGATACCTGTGTACTGAGCAGTCTTCTACATCGAAGCCTCCACGCAAAATGATTTTTCTGCCTACAAATACAATAACACGTGTATTGTGTTGGGTGAAAGGGGAAGTCCATTAGTTGTTTTACAAATTTTCAAGTGAAGGCCTGTGCTAAGTGTATAGTGCTACTGATTAGAGACTACTCCTTGAAATGTAAATAAAGTGTATTCAATTCATCAATTTACTGATTCAACATTCGTAAACCTTTATTTTAAGTATTGTATACTAAAGCAATCTAAGTCATGCAAACTAACAAAGTCGCGCACAAATACCGAAAATAATACTTATTTTATTTTGAACATGTAAAAGTTGAGGACAATTTTTCAAAATATAATTAAGGTTTTATGGAGCAAAAACGCAAAAAGTTCCGTAAAAGTGCCTATGATTCGATACCAGGTGTTGAGACAAATGGAATAATTTGGAAAAAGACAACTGTTACATTGTTCTATGAAATTGTGTTAAATTTTGTAGATTGAAAAAGTCTTTTTGTTTTAAAATCATGCCTAGTGTTAAAAATATTTTTAAACTTTAAAGTGTTCTTAAGCCGATCATTTGCTTAAGGTTATTTGTGATTGCATCAGCTAGCAACGATTAAACGTTTATAATTAAAGAATAAGATTACCAAAAATAATAATGTATACAGATTTAACTCGTAACTAGGTCGGCAAATATTATATTTAGATTTAGATTGATAGATTGATTGATTGTTGTTTAACGTCCAGTGGCAAATATTTCATGCATATTCAGGACGGAAACAAGTTAGCAAACA
>JAULBM010320460.1:0-13570 GCA_032357055.1 Geukensia granosissima | reverse complement strand
ATGACCTCAGGGTCATAGCATCCTTTTGGTACCAAAATGTTGCAGTTCATATCACAAGCTATCCATATACAACATTTTTTATAATGATATCATAACTCCTTCTTGAAAAACTACCTCAAACCTGATCCTTAACCTTTTGGGACGGACGTACGTACGGACGGACGGACGGACGGACGGATGGACGGACGGACCCACAGACCAAAGAACTATATGCACAGCCTGCCTTGCAGGCGGGGCTTAAAAATATCTCATTCATGATTGAAAAGGAGATAGTGCATTGACTTGCTAGGGCAGCTGATGTATGTTCTGTTTAATTCTATTGAATGGTTAAGGAGAAGCTAACAGATTAGGAATGGTTACCACCCACAACCCACTGTTAAGCATACTCACTTATGTCTCGGTTCTAATTGCTGCCAAAATTTTAATATTGATTTGGAAAGAAAATAATATACAAAGTGCAATTCTAGATTATGTGTAAGTTAGTTTGAATTTTGTTAAGTGGTTACAGATGAGTAGCAGATTAGGAATGGTTGCAATCCCTCATTGTTCAGCATACTCACATGTCTAGATTAAAATGGCTGCCAAAATTAATAAATTACTTTGGAAAGTAAATAAGATAAGTAGTGCAATACTACACTTGCTATTTAAAATTGTAAGTTTGGTCGAATTCTTTTGAGTGGTTTAGGAGAAGTAGCGAATGGCTACCCCCTTTTCAGCATACTAACATATGTCTAAGTAAAAAATGGTCATCAAATTTATATAGGAAAGAAAATACAAAGATACTGCAAAACTAGACATGCTTCTGAAGATTAAATGTAAGTTGGGTTGAATTTTGTTGAGTGGTTGAGGAGGAGTAGTGGATTATAAAAGTGATGACTACCAGTATAATGACAAAGACTACACGTACGACGCAAGACGATAGAAGTGATCCTGATGTGTGACCCTGCTATACAGCAAGCAATACAAAAATGATGTGAGATCACTCCATTCTTTTCTGATAAAATTATTTTAGATCCTCAAGGTTTTTCAACAATATTCAAAATTTAAAGGCAACAGATGTGTAGGTAGAAATAAAGGTCATCAGAACAGAGACAGAATAGACCATTGTCAAGTCCTTGTAAGTAAGACATTGAAACAAGTTCTGTAAATGCTTCAGGTAGGAAACTTGAGTTTCTTTCAGTTGCCAGTAGTCTACAATATATGAAATCAAGACAAACAGAAGCCTTTCTGGTGTACTTACATTATTTGGATTGACAAATCCACTGATAGAGCAGACAATCTTGAACTCTGTATATAAATCAGTAATCAGCGTGTGGGTAGTTGGATACTGTTTTGTTATAGAAAACACATTACCACCATCCTTGTCATTTCCAATGGTAGGGTCATGGCTGGCTTGTGTAACTACAATATATAATAACTTATAGTTTGATTAATTGTAATAGCATAAATAAGGTATTCGGACCATAATTCACCACATGATAATTGAAAAACTCAGATTTTCTGCAAAAAAACTACTGTAATTACACCGGAAAAGATCAGGAAATTTTGGAATATATATTAATTTATAGTAGATCTTTTGTTAGACAAAACAGGGTTTTTTCAGCAGAATCATTTTATTAATTTTTATAATAAATGCAGTAAATCACTGTTTCCCCTTAACTGTAAAAGAATTAAAACTTTGACCACAATTTTTATTATGGTCCAGATATATTAAAAACATCTAACCAGAGGCTTAATGGAGCCTGTAATCGTTCACTTGGAGCATACTGTATGTAAGATTAAGATTCAAATTGAGTCCAATTTAAACCAAGTTGGGTCCAGGTGGGCATCTGTGCTGGCAGGTAGGGTCATCAGATTTAATTTAGAAAGGGGCCTATCTAGTGACCATTCCAGCATAGTTTGAAATTTATTGAGCAAACAATTGAAGATTAAATTTTTAATTAATTTCCCATAGGGTCCTGTGTTAAACAAGGTTTGGCTGTTGCTGTAATCTTGGTAAGAGGTTGGAAATGCTGTACACATTTTTAAATAGAGACCTCAATCATTTCCGCACAGTTAAGATTATCACAGTAATTTTATCGCATATACTTCTGAAATTTGTCCTTTTTTTGTATTTTTAGCCTTGATGCCATCTTCATTGGAAGTTAGTCTATCAGACACAATTTTGAACGAGAACTATCTATGGATATTCTGTCAGGTTTTGCTTTGTATAGTTTCATAGGAGAAAACTTTTTAAATTTTATCCTTGTTTTTTTTCTATTTTTAGCTTAGTGACCATCTTGGTCATATTCCAGAGTCATTAAACACCAAGAGATCATTTCTTATTAAGTTTGGCTAAGATTAGCTATGTAATATCCAAGGCCAAGATTTTTTATGTTTCAAATTTCATTCCCCATTTTTTATATTTTGAACAGAGGTTAGGGTCCATGGACACAAAATTGGAAGAGAGCCATCCAAACACCATTCCACATATTGGGTCAATTTACCTTTCAGGTCAGGTGAGCTAAAAACCTACTGTCTGTAAACCTTACTTTGTAGAATGGCTTTTTGGAAAATTCAAACCTTCATTTTAGGAATATTTTACTTATTTTGTCAAGAAGTAGAACCCATTTAGTTGGCTAATAAAATATTAAAATAAAAGTACTACCCTCACCAAATACTTTTCAGGCACATAAAACTGTTTTGGGCGGGGAATTTCCCATTGTAATTTGTTTATCTTGTAAAATACTTAATTTTTAAAATGGAATAATATCAAACATTAACTTGTATAATTTGATGCAATGAGATGAGAAAAAATTTTTGCAGCTTTATTTTAAGATATATTTTACACTATGGGCATTCTACAGGGCTTTTTGTAAAACCCTGTCAAGAGAGTTATCTCCCTTTTACATTGTAAATCCCATAGAGACTTTTCTCTTGCTCCAGGTTAATTAACCATTGTAAAGAATATAAAAACAAAAATAGTTTCTGTTAAGATTCGCAGAGATGCATCTATTTGCAAAATTTTGTTGACATTAAAAAATGATAACACCTTTTTCTTCTGAAAAGGTATTCAGTGAAGTGAGGTTTACAGGCAGTAACCATTGTCCACCAGTTTATCTACAGCATTTATTTTGTCCATAATTGGGAGGTGGAAGGTAATATTTAAAACTATTTATTGGAACTTATCTTTTTATTTTCAAAAGATTATGTTCAGTACATTTGTTTGTGCAGATTTTAAATGATCACTCACACTTTCACTCAGTGTAAAAAAATAAATGAAAACACATGTTATGTATTCATATCACCTGTAATACTAATATACTGATTCAAGTGCTTCATATTTTGCCTTAAGTAAATTAAAACTTGTATGATTCTGAAATAATCTTTTTATCAATTACAATATAAATCTCACAAGGTCAGATACTGAGCCTTATGGACAAGCAAATATGTTGCCACCAGCAAAATGACAAGAAAGGGCTGTACTAAATGTAAAATTATAAATTGCTTCTTTCATATGTATGAAATATATGTCTAGAATTTTAATCTAACATCAACATGATTAGGGTTATATTGTGGCATTAAAATTTGTAAATGTAAAACAAAATATGGAAAATCCCTTAAATCCCCTAAATGACATTTTTACATGATTGACCTTCAATATTTTTGCCTGGATTCTATTTTTTGCACATTTTTGTAAGTTAATGCTTTAATGTAAATTTGTCTGCCAAAATATCTGAGAAAAATTCCTTCAAAAGAAAACAAGAATTTGTATCCGTCATTAAATTAAGCTGTACTGAGATCAACAATTTAACAGAATTTGATGACATTAATGAAAACAATAAACAAATTATCAGCTAGCAAAATATATGGGTCTTAGACAAAAATCTTAACCATCAGTGCAAATTCCCTTTAAAATGCTTAACAACTTAGGAAAGAGAGAAATACCCATATTTCTGTTTATGAAAATAAAAAGATAAAATATTTCACTTTTTACCTGGTTTCTTAAAAATAAACTTGACTTAAAAAATGCTTGTTCATGACAAAAATGATTCAGTTGGGTTAGTGGGAAAATTGGGGATATTTTTGGTCTTCAGTCCAAAAATTTTATAACTCATCCTCCTTCAAAAGCTCAGGAACAACTTGATCAGACAGCAACCTTCTCATTCACATAATGATATTAACACTAAGGTATACCTTTAAGCTGAAGAGTTCCATATGCCTGACCGAAGTAGTTTTCTACAACACATGTGTAATTTCCTGTGTCGGCCAATGTAGTGGACTTGATTTCTAACTTGAATTCTCCATAACCCATCATAACACCAGGTATATTCCGTAATGATGTGGTATATTTAGAACTGAAAATGCAAAGAAATGTACATGAATAGGCAAATAAAACAAGACATAATATATATATTTACAACATAAACCTGTTAACATTCAGCATTTGCTAAGTGGGAGATCTCCCACTTTCCAAATTTCTGGAGTGGGAGATTTTGCTGGAAGACCTTTTTGAATAGTAGAATGTTGCTGGAACATAATTTAGATAAGAGAGTATTCTTAAGTGTTAAACATTTTCCATTTATTAATATTGCTCTGATATATTACAATAGACTGTTTGGTTAAGTACTACAGCAGTTTACATACTGGTTTGTTTAGCACAGGTTAGGGAGCAAAGAGTATGATTATTGAACTCAGATCTCATGTCAGTTTGGATTTCTTTAGTATTGAGAAAATACTTTCAAGGCTGTTACCACACAATTTTTGCCAGTTTGTAAAAAATTGGACAACTCTGTAACTGTGAGGATGACTATATACTCAAATATAAACTGTTTTAAAAAACTTAAACTGAAAAGTCTCACTCATGATATGCCCTTAAGTTTTCAGCCATTGGATTTTATTAATAAATGTGGTCTTTTTGTTTTGTATTGAAAAATCACAAGCAAATAGATAACACTTTTACAACAATTTCTGAAAATTGACTGATGAGCTGTTATAAGACTGTATAAATAAAGATGGCTAACACAATTTTTAGAGTATTTTGACCTAAATATTATGTATTAGTTGATGAGGGAGAATTATGTTTGTGCTGGATATTTTTATCTCGCATGAAGGAAAATATTTGTATACTGGAGCTGTGGCAAAATAGCGGGAGCCTCCTGTGCAGGTCTGCAGGGTTAACAGGTATGTTTAAACACTCAAGGCATCAACTAAAAACTGTGCAAACAATTAAGGTTTGATAAAATTGAAAGAATGCTGGATAAATTTTAAAAAATGATGTTTGATGTGCAAAATTTATAATCAAACTGAACAACTATAAGGAAAACAGACCAAATCTTCCCAACACAAACTTCATACACTAAAACAATACAGCAGACACCTCATGCAGAGCCTGAGGGAAATGTTTTACTCCCTCCACGCAGCAATTGGCAAAGGCAAAATCTTCATTAAGTCATAGAAAATAAATAATATGGTATTAATGCGGGAAAGGCAGCATAAAAATAAAAATAAATAATATGGTATTAATGCGGGAAAGGCAGCATAAAAATATGATGACCTAAATCTGCTCAATGTCAAATAGAAATCTCCAGGGTATCAAGGTCTCACAATGGCATTTGAAAAGATTTCATTGTTAATATTATGTCATTGACTGTGGACTGCTTTCTCATGGAGGTTCAATTAAGATTCAATTCACTTTTAAATGCATATGCTGATATTAAAAGATGTTACAATGAAATAATTTTGAATAAACTTGTGCATTTCTTTTGATCTTTTCATGACTTCATTTTATTGTAAGATAAAAAAGTGAAATTACATCAATTCATTACTTGTAATTTAATATAATTTATGTTGTTACTTTGTAAACCATTTATGATATCACCTACAGCTAAACATGCTAAAAGTTACTGGCAAGAAAATTTTTCTGTTTAAATATGTCAACTCAAATCTTTAAACAAAACATGTCCTAGTTCTGAAAAATTTTTAAATAACAATAAGAGATTGACATTCAAAACTGACAAGACAACATTTCCAGATGTTCATTAAATTGATTTTTTGTTTGTTAATTTGTTTGGAACTTTCAACAATATTTCAGTTATATTGTGGCAGTCAGTTTTACTAGTGGAGGAAGCTAGAGTGCCCAGGAGAACCACTCACCTAGGGGAGGTAACTGACAAACCTTATCACATGGAATGTGAGTCTAACGCACCCTTTCTGTATGGTACAAATCAGATGCGAACTCACCTGTAAAGTTTTATGCCACAGTGACCTGTACAGGTCAGTTTAAATCACAACCCAGGGCCCTTGTTAGGGTTTTTATGCCACTATCAGCAACACTTGTCATATTGTGGGTAGTGGCTTTAACAAAGGTGGAGACCATTGTACCTGTGAAGAACTAAATGGACAAATGTTATCCCATCACTGTCAGTAGAGTGCACAATTTTTAATGTTAAAAATCCAGGGACAACAAAGCTCTAAATGCTAGCCTGACTGCTAATCTGTGATTGGTCATTTTTGGAACAGGACTGGGTTAAATTAAGCAAATTTTGACTAGTTATATGCCAAAAAAACTGTAAAATTTAAGGTCAGGGCTGGTAGTACATGTATTTGCGGTCAAGGCTGGTAGTACATGTATTTGAGGTCAGGGCTGGTAGTACATGTATTTAAGGTCAGGGCTGGTAGTACATGTTTTTGAGGTCAGGGCTGGTAGTACATGTATTTGAGGTCAGAGCTGGTAGTACATGTATTTGAGGTCAAGGCTGGTAGTACATGTATTTGAGGTCAAGGCTGGTAGTACATGTATTTGAGGTCAGGGCTGGTAGTACATGTATTTGAGGTCAGGGCTGGTAGTACATGTATTTGAGGTCAAGGCTGGTAGTACATGTATTTGAGGTCAGGGCTGATAGTACATGTATTTGAGGCAAATTTCCTACTCTAGCTTTAGTAATGAACTCAAAGACCACACAGGGCCCTTAATTTAACTGAACAGTGAATGTTATCATTGACAGTTATTTAGGGTTGTTAAGGATGACAATACTATTATCATCCTTTAACGTAAACAAGTGCTTTAATTTGTTTGTCAATTGTCCAAGATCATATCATACTATAAAATAATTGAATTAAATAAAAGCCTCCATTTTTATCTATTGATTCTATATAATGACTGTATCTATAACAACGATGATCTGGATAGATACAATTTTATTTCTCTTTCACTGATCAGGTACAAAACCATAGGATTATCAGTCAATAAGTTAAATAAAAATTTAAAACTCATACAGGATTAAAATGTATTGCACTATGATAATATATCTAAAGAATTTGCCTGAAGTATGTACAATGTCCATTCAGGCATATTCTTTAAAAAGTTAAAACAACTTTTATGTACTTGCTGATGTTAATATTAATAAACACATAAAAAGTTTTAAAAGACGTGTTAAATTTATTATCTTACGACAAAAATGACGACAATGATTGAAATTGATAATACTACTTTTTTATAAATTTGCACTCTGCATGGGTGTTTCACCCCAAGGCACTAGTTGATTGCATATTCATGATAATTTCACTTGCAAAATAGAATCTAGTTTTATTTCTCACGACCATAATGACATATAATAATTGCCATTACTACCTGAAACAGGTGATTTTAAACCTGTATTAAAAAGGCTATCTGATCAACAAAGATCTAACAAACACATGTACAATAAATATAAATTTCAAATACAATGCAACTTTTATTAATGTAGACATTGTAAAAGTAACTTTAAATTCATTTTCAAAATGACCCTGTATAAAGAAATTTTAAAAGTGAAATTTATTTTGTCCCTGACAAAGAAATAACACTGAAGAGGGAACGTTTTTCAACGGTAGTCAATATGTTAAATTGATATAAACTGTGTACCCACAAGACACTATAATGAACAATTCAAATGCTATCTTTTTTTTATTTTGGCCATCAAATGTTGAATACTTTTATAAATGATATAAATACTTGTAGTTTTTCATCATTACAGATGTGGATGTCATACTGTAGTACTTTACAGGTTATTTTTGTTGTCGTATTGTCAGACAATTCTTTTGTTGTCATTTTTAACCACTGTTACTCCTTATAAATGACCAATTAAATCATTTAAATCACCAACCAACAAATAATTCAAGGTCAAATTATGTTTGAAATTTACCTGTGTTAAGTAGTCTTGTACTTTTCTGAAAATTCAAGACATTTAAGTATAAGCTGTTATTTTAATAAATTACTGGGTCCCCCATACTTGATCTAGCTCTGGGACACAGTTATTGAAATAAGACAGTAACCTCTACTCCCACCTTAGACACAAAAGAGTATGTAAGGAAAATTGTTAACTTTAAATGTTTCTGCTGTTAATACATGTTGCTCTCAGTGATATTTTGATCAGAGGATAGTTACATTGACACTATCAGTATTTACAAGTATCTTTTGTAATAAAATCATGTTCAGTCAACAAGCCTTTACTCATGCAAGTTTCCCTATAAGATGGTCCATGTAAATGTTTCATCAGAAACATAAATATAATGAAATAAATTCAACTGTCATACAAATCTTCATGTCAACTTCTTTAGAGGTAAATATAGTCCCACTTGTAACTTTGCAAGCTTACAGCAAATCACCAGGGGCCTCTGTTATAGGGCAGTCTAGGTAGATGATTCAAACTTACCTGTACAGATCATTTTAGTCTATTACCTATACCTTATGAGTTTGAGCCTGACTTTGTACCATTCAAAATTGGGTTTTATTTAACTTGCATCACACAAGATAAGGTTTGTCAGTTACCTGCCCAAGGTCAGTGGTTCTTTACGGGTAAACTGGCTTCCTCCAACAGTAAAACTGTCAGCCACTATATGACTGAAATTTTGTGGAAAGTGATGTAAAACCCCAATCAAACAAACAAGAAAATCAGAATAATGTACATATCAAGCTTCCAGAATATGACATTAAATCAAAGCTACTACTACAAGAAACTGGTAAAATCCAATCAAAGAGAAAATCTCTGAACCTGTATTAGCTGAACATCACTCAAAATAAGTTGAGCTTTTACTAGAATGTCATTTATAGATGTATTAGTAAAGAATTGTACATGCTGCAGCCTCTTATGCATAGAAATGAACAAAGTAAAATGGAATAAGATGAACTCAATGTGATTTAATACGGCTTTTGGAAACAAGGCAAACTGTGAGCAACTCACAAAAAATACCCCTGCTCCCCATGGATTATCTGCCCTTTGGTATGAGCAGAGATGAAATTCCTTCCTCTGTGCATATTTACACATTTTGCCTAATGTTCATGTAAATTTTCTTTGAAATCCATTGATCAGTTAAGGAAGATGCACTCTTGATCAAATGTAGCTGGACAGACAGACAGAGACAAAGTGATTCCTAAATAACCCCAACAATTGTTTGCGAGGGGTATAATAAAACTGCCACAGAATACCATGTGCTGTAAAATCTAAATTCGAATCTTAGAAGTAAAAGGAATCTATGTAAATGGTTTAATCTTCCTGTATACTGTCGGTAATTCTACGCCATTCAGAGCTTAATAGGATTAGTTGTATGATCTATGCATTTGGTTTAATTTACCTGTAGTGTTGGTAATTCTGACCATTTATATCCCAGTAGGATGAGTTGTATAGTCTATGTATTTGGTTTAATTCACCTGTATAGTGTTGGTAATTCTAGTCCATTCAGAGTCCAGTAGGATGAGATGTATGGTCTATGTATTTGGTTTAATTTACCTGTATAGTGTTGATAATTCTAGTCAATTCAGAGCCCAGTAGGATGAGTTGTATGGTCTATGTATTTGGTGTAATTAACCTGTATAGTGTTGGTAATTCTAGTCCATTCAGTGCCCAGTAGGATGAGTTGTATGGTCTAAGTATTTGGTTTAATTTACCTGTATAGTGTTGGTAATTCTAGACCATTTAGAGCGCAGTAAGTTTAGCTGTATGGTCTATGTATTTGGTTTAATTTACCTGTATAGTGTTGGTAATTCTAGGCCATTCAGAGCCCAGTAAGATGAGGTGTATGGTCTATGTATTTGGTTTAATTTACCTGTATAGTGTTGGTAATTCTAGGCCATTTAGAGCCCAGTAAGATTAGCTGTATTGTCTATGTATTTGGTTTAATTTACCTACATAGTGTTGGTAATTCTAGGCCATTCAGAGCCCAGTAAGATGACTTGTATGGTCTATGTATTTGGTTTAATTTACCTGTATAGTGTTGGTAATTCTAGGCCATTTAGAGCCCAGTAAGATGAGTTGTATGGTTTTGGTTTGGCTAAGTAATGACAACTCAAGTTGACATTGGAACCTTCCTGTACACTGATAAAAGATTCAAACAATCTCACAATTGGAGGACCTGCAACATGAAGAAATATAATAAGATACTTTCCAGGTTTTATAAAATTATAAAGTTGAAGCTTCAAAACTATTCCAATTGCTGTTTAAATCAAAATCAAACTATGCAAATAGACAAATTTCTAATTCTAAAAACACTGCTACACGTATTTACATTATTTTGGAAACCAAATTTTATGGTTTAAGAAAACAAGTTTTTCAGTTTGTGATTTTTTTGCTGGATTAAATATGATAAAAAAATGCATTCGCTGTTCCTTTGCTTTGAATTACTTGTATATATGAGATTTCGTGTCATGAATATTTACACTATATCCCCCTTTTTTCTATTTTAATTATTACACCAATGAACATATAAATTATAAACACTTCAAAGTGCTAAATAAATGCTAAATGAATATGTGTCAACCATGGATTTAATTGCAGTGCAATTGACATATGCAGTTACTTGCTTATTTCAGTCTTACAGACAATTTACACTGGTCCACTTTATTCTGTAAATGCAATCTCTAATTCATTTTGATACTTGAATTTAATTTCTACTGAATTATATTCAACAGAAAAAAATGTGCATATAAAGGAAGAAACCACTGTATAGTTTGAGAAATATACAGAGTGATTTTTAAAATTATTCTTCTAAATAATCAAATTACCATCAACTTTCAGCAAAAGTGTAGTTTGTAATTTCTTTCCACCATAAAATGTGTAACAGTTATATCCTCCCTCATCTTCATAAGCTATATCCTTAATGGTAAGAATGAACTCATCGATCATCTCCTCTCCTGTTCCAGATATTGCCAATCCTGAGGTTCCTAAGTTGACTTCATACTTCTCAGTTTCCTCTGGCGCTGGAGAATACATACTTGTGATCGGCTTTACATTGCCTGGGCCATTAAATTTCTCCCAAAAAGCCTGTAAATATCAAAGTACATGAGATATCTTCTTGAGAATAATTCTTAATAAAGTGCTAACTTTTGTGTACAAAAACACCTATACACATATTTAAATGGTGCTGATGAAATTCACCAACAATAAATGTTTAAAAAAAAATTAAAAATGAGGATATCATAACAGAAGGATGTCCAAGTAATTTTGGACCATAAATTGTAACACAGTTCAGTTGATTAGCATTACAACTATTGTCCCTTGAATGAATATTCTTAATTGTAGTACATGTATAATGGATGTATGAGAATATAGTTAGGTTGGATTCAGCACTGATAGTATGATTTTTTATTATACCTCAGTATATGTTCTCTATACTTAATGTTATAAAGATAAAATTACTATTTTTCCATTGATTTGAATTTGCCAGTAAATAGTTTCAAACACTATTAACCGGTTAATAGTTCTGATGACTATTTACCGGTGACATCACCAAAGACATTTGAATCTCCAACACACAATGAATGAGACTGAGTATACTATAGTAGGCATTGACGTCTACATGTAAAAAATATTGAATTTTTTCCTTAGTTGTTTTTTGGAATAATAAAACAGTTGTTTAATGTGATTTCGGGAAATAGCCATTTGTTTTTCCTTCAACTTTGACTATTTCCTTCCACTTTGGTTCGAGATATAGTCAAACCTCAGGAAAAATAAAATGGCTATTTCCCTCAATTCCATTAATTGTTATATGTATAATATGACATGTTAAATTTCAAATTAATTATGCTGTAGTTGAACTAAAGAATATTGAAAGAATTATAATTAAGTTTACAAGCAAATGAAATAATTATATCCAAAAGTATGTACCAGGGCAATGCAGGTAGTAGGTATATTTTTTTATTTTAATGTTAGTCATTTATGACCACACTCATCATAGTGCTACGTAAAATGATGAAATGGCCAATCGACTTTACAAACACTTTTGTTACATTTTACTTTTCAAGAAAATAACAGTATCGAAGAACAATTCAGCATAATATATAAATATAAAAATCTGGACAGCCTAGCTAAAAATATTATCTATGGACAGTCCTTCTAAGAACTAGCTAAGAACTTTATCTGACAACCATGTTTGCATACCAGTATTTAATCACAAAATGCACGTCTTAAAGAATGAACATAATGTAAGTAGTGCTAATTATTAAAATTATATATATAAAAATTATATGAAATTGCAGCAGGATATGAACTTACAGTCACTTCAGTCATAAAGCCTGTGGCAACACACTTGATCCTAACTTCCCCGCCTATTTCCACTGTAAATGGACTCTGATTTAATGGTTCCACAATAGTTAACTTCTCTGCAAGTGGTTTGGTTTCCCCTCGACCAGGTCCTGGCCCACGACACCACACTAATGTAACGACCCATAATAATGTTGTAGATACTGAAAAATAAGGGTTAAAAAATAAATCAGTGGCACTGTAAAATCAATATGACTTTGATGCCATACCATGTAAGTCTATCAAGAGTGTAAATCATTTAGATTTAATAGAAAAAGAGAGAGAGAATTTGTCCTTTGGACAGAGGTGCACAGTCTCAGCAAAAATAAAGTAAACATATGACAGACCTCAAGAGGGGGACACGGTACAACTAATCCTGATTATTCTTCAAACAAAATATCATATCACAAGTTGAGAAATCTTTGATGAAAACTGATAGACGTACCGATGAAAACTCAAAGAATCTTTACTTGCTCAAAGTTTGGTTTTTTTTTTTGTGCCATCTGTATCAAAATTAACTTTCTATCATGGGTTCCTAAAGATGTAAATAGGATTTACCCAAAATTTATGTGTAAATAACTTCAATCCATGATAAAATCAGAACAAATTATGGCTGCCATGAACTATTTCTTAAATTATGTATCAATTTAAGTAATTTCTTAGAATTTTCAGATTTAAAGCAATTTTTTTATGCCATGTGACCATTGTAGTACCAATTTGCACTGGGAAAAAACTGGTTGATTTCCTTTTTAAAGACTCTTTTTTAATACAAATTGCATGTATAGAATAATTTTTTCAGACATGATTTTGTTAAAATTTTGACTTGAGAAAGGGGACAAGATCAGATTTTTACTTTAAATTCTTTGCCAAATAATCTACTGTATGATCTTTCTTTAACTTTAATTTGTTGGATCTAGGACACAATTGAATCACATTCTTGCCGATTTATTCCTTTATTCATATGAAGCTGACTTCATACAGAGCCTTCTACAGAGAAAAGAGAAGAAGTTGGCTCAATCTTTTGGTTTCACGTTCCG
>JAULBM010320449.1:0-13572 GCA_032357055.1 Geukensia granosissima | reverse complement strand
TCCTCGGGTCGATTTCAATATTTTTAAAATATGTCAAATCAATCTATTTATTTGTAGTGTTTAAATCTGTAGTTGATCCTCGTAAAAGTGAATAAAATATATTAAGTTGTTGTGGTTAACAAGCTGAAGTGCGACTTTATTATCAGTTATACGCAAAATAAGTCCGTGTATGATGATTTATTTGGTCGAATCGATTATTTGAATGTACATGTAAGGCGTTATCCGAACCTTAAAGCAATCGAGAAGACCAAATAAATCATCATTTCAGGACTTGTTTTGCGTATAACGATTTGGTGTCGATTGTTATTCAGAATTATTGCTGACCGGGTTACATAAGTTCAAAAACTAGGTACAAGGTCCTTTGTTTAGCATTAATTTGCTAAATTACATAGCTATGAATAAATAAGCAGTCAGAAAACCGGTGTGTTCTGTTACGCCCATAGCGCAAATATCAGTACCAACTATGTTGTAAATTAGACAAAATATAAAAACGGACCAAGATTAATTGCGAAAATACACGTACGAAGGCTGGGTGCATGGGATGTTTAATATATCAACAAAATTCGAAATTCCATCCTGTCCGGGCTTAAGATGGGGTTACGAGGACAATTAAGGTAATACGATTTCCGATGGTGACATTTTGTGGCACAAAAATTTTGCCTGGTTAAAGAGCTTCAAAAAGCCTTTGTCCTTATGGAATCTCTTCATAGCGAAAATCGTTCGTATCGCTCTTGAGTATGATAAGGGAAGGGGATGAGCATTGCATTACTGCGAATTTCATTATTCTGTACACGTATGGGCTCATTTATACTTGTAAAGTGATCGTCGTACAACTGACACGCGACAGTCGCGAGACGTCGCGCGCAAATCGCAGGGTGTTTATACTCGTCGTAGTTTTTTGTATCCTTTTTAATCTCAGCGAAATCGCTCGACATTGTGTGGCTGCGCGATGTTCTCGCGACAGTCGCGAGATGTCGCGACGAAGTATAAATGAGCCCTTCCCTCATCAGCAGCATAAGAATCAGCATGAGTAATAGAAGTTTACTCAAGTAGAAGGTCTGATACCAATCTGATCACATCGGCCATTTCCGTCATAAACATCCGGTAAATTGAAGAATGACGGAAATATACGAGAGTGTTCCACTTGACTGAAAATCTTTGCATGTCGTTAGGTTTACATCTTACTTCTGATTATTACCACAATGAAGTATTTCCAATAAATATTGATTCCGTAACTTAATCGACCGGAAATTCTTTGCGTGTAACAGCGATTAAAACATTTTACTTGATTGAATAGAACATAACCCAGTTGTGTCTCCAACAAGTCATTATTAGAAATCACGAAGAAAATTGTTTAATCTTCTCTTTTGGTCAAGTTTTCTTGAAACACAAGATGAGATTAATAAGAGTTGTCGTTATACTATAGGCATGTTATGAGTTTCGATTCTAAGGCCCCGTTTCATGAGTTAATATTCAGTTATCTGTTTTAGATATCAACCTTTTTGTGGGGATTTACTTTGTATATACATGTAAGCTTAAAACTTGTGACTGACGGACTAAAATATTACTATAATTAAATAATAATGATCACACAGACTTTACAGTGACTTTATTAATCGAGGTCCGAAAATGATGATTGATATTAAAGTAGGAAATGCGGCATGATTGTCCATCATTCATTCTAGTCACGTAGATGTCATCGAAGCAGTAACACGTGCTGCCGAGCAGGAATTTCGACCGTAGTACAACGTGGAGTGATGGAGTAATGACCAACTCCTTACATCGCCCTCGACATAGTGACCCACTGGCAACCAACCCTGCTGCAGTGTGTTGAGGTAGGACGCGGCCATGAAAATCACTTCACAGCGGAACCGTTCTGCTCTGTTCGGCACCGTGGCCCTTAAAAACGACCTTGTAGACCAATAAGATCCATCAAGATACACATAGTCACCACTCAACAGACGCCATCTTAAAACAACGACATTGAAGTCGAAAAGATACAACAACTCAACCTAGCCCCCTGACAAGATATACCAACAACGTTCCAACAACATAAATTACATCAATACCTCAAGTTCTGCCTGGGACCGTCCGACTGAGAGCATTAATTTGCTCTGTAGGACGTTAACAACCATCAACCACCACCACCATCACCAGTGAAAGACTGGTTGACAATATGTCATTTCATAATATCATTGACAATCATATCGCATTTAATATTTTTTTTATATGAAAAATTTGTCAACAATTGTTAAAACACCAAAATTAATCAAATAAACAATCAATCAGTTTCAGTAAGGTGTTGAATAGAAAAAGCATGTCAAATAAAATTCAATATATATATGAGGAATCTGTACAAGTTCGTCAATATATTTATTCCACTAAAAAATGTTTAGCAAAATAAAAGAATGAATGTTGATCTTTGCAGTCCTGTATTTTCTGAAATAAACAAAAGTGTGTGGAATTTCATCTACAATGTTTTGGGTGATATAGATATATCACATTGGACAAAGAGAGATAACAAATGTTAAAAACGAAATAGATGGGTCAAAAATCGCCCCTCGCCATTTTTCAACTTTTTCTCCAACTAGAATTAGAATTTGCCTTTTTAAGTTGATGAAAATGTCAACACTCATCTCTTTTATGTATTCATCCAATACCCTATCTACAAAATGGATAGAGTTGCAAACTTAATTTTCAACTTTTCCACCAAAGATAACCAAGGCAAAGTCGATATAAGTGTATCAATGTGTGAAGGGTTTCTTTCAGTAATTTTCATACCAAATCTTTAAAATCATTTTAAAGGTAAATAATGACTTTTCTACTTTTGTTTCAATACGTGTGTTCTTAGTTTTTATCAGTATATATATATAGTTTATATTTAAATTGTATGCAGATAACTGGTTTATATTGCTCTATCTGTAGGTAGTGACACTGGGACAGCATATTCATGTGTCATTCCGTCTATGATCGAAATAGAGCCATCATTAAAGATTTTTTTGTCACAGAACACACCATTTTACAGCGTGATGCCTTCTTCAACAAAATCGAACATTAACTTGTCTTCAGTGTTCGAAACGGATTCATTATTATCAACGGAATTTGTTTTGCAATATTTGTCGGCAGTAGTAACCCCTTGTTACAGCGTAATGACATCTACAGCAGCATATACACTAACTATGACCTCAACTATAACTTTGACGGTATCTCAATGTACTTCAATAGGGTTTCAAAATCCAGCAAGTACTTTGGATCATACCACAGAAAGCAATTTTCAAAATCCTATAATAAAAGGGACAATATCAGAATCCAGTTATTCAACTTCAACAGAAACGCCTAGCTTGCAGTTCCAAAGCACTCCGTCGTCACATATGGTATCGCATGCTTTTAGTGCAATTAACAATCATACTGCATCTATATTGCATCAGGTTGGACCCATGACTTTACCTTGTGGCTCAACCTCATTGCATCCCCATATAAATGATGAAATGATCGTTAGCCTTTCCAATGCCATTAAAATTGACAGAAGGCAAACAAGAAGATTCCTGAGCAGATTTGAATGTGCGAGTGACCCAAGACCATCTTCAGCAGTCATAGGTGCATTTGGAGCTGTGATGATAGGTTTAGTAGTGAGCTTTATAATTGTACTTGATATTCCTTTGTTGATTTCCAGTTTTAAGGTTTCCATAATTCGTTTGAAAGAAATCGTATAGTTTGATAAATACCGCACGAAACTATTAATTGTGTTGAGCTTTCTTCACCGATGAAAAGGGTTACTACAAATGAACCACTTACTGCATTTGTGACGAAATGACAAATTCAATAAAAGTTCTTCTTGATAATATTTTTATCACGTTTTGCGTTAAAAATTGATCGAAAGGTAGTAGGAATTCATATGAATACCAATTGTAATCATTTGATATCAGACTGACTCCTTTACTGTAATATATCCCAGTTATGACAAAATTCCACAAAATTCCTTCTAAATCTGATTTAATAGTTAAACCCAATAGTACATGTACTTAACGCTATCTAGATCTAGATATCCAGGACTTCTCAAAATATGTCGCTACAATTTAACCCAGAGAACTTTCTTTAGATATAGCTAATCAAGAAAACACCATTTGTCCATTTCTGAATTTGAATTTTTCTATTTAAGTAGGTTAAATCAATACTAAATTATGCGACAAGACTGACGATTTCTCATTCCTTATTGTAAATTTTTCCTTAAATGTCGGCGTCGTCCTCTTGACTCCTTCATACGGTAAATATATTTCTAACCTAGTCCGTTTTGTCCGTGTATAAAGTAATGTTTGAAATTTGAATGAACATAATCTTTATATTACCAGCAAATTATTAAATCAAGGATAAATAAATTAATTACAATGTTTTCCAATTATAATCAAGAAGTCTATGATATACATGTATAACGATATTATTTAAAAGTTTGTTTGCACTTGCAGACAAAGATATTTGAATAAACTATTGCTTAAGGTAGTAGACCTGGACAAGGTCATAATTCTCCTTAAATCTACTTTTCTTCATATTTGTTGTATTTATTAAGAAAACATTGATACTCTTTGTGATTAAAAATTAGAGAAATTCACCATGCGATTTTTGAGGTATGGACCATCAAAGTGGCCTGAATTTGGGAGTCAATAATATGTTTTTATTGTCAGTTGGTATGTAGGTTTAGTCCTTAAAATAAAAATAAACAATAAGGAATAGCAGACATTGCTGAAATGCATAAACGAAACCATGTATGATCTAAATTTTACGAGTCGCTTACATTAACATGAGTCTTGTTGTGTTGTAGTTTGTAGCGCAAAAGCAGTGAAAAAATTGCCTGGAAAATAGCTGCCTTTAAAGCATAGTACACACGAAAATTATAATTTAATTTTCACATAACATTAGGAAAATAAACATCAACCAGAAATGTGAGATATAACAAAACTTTAGAAAAATCTACTGTGCCAATTTATCTCAGTTAAGGGAATTGTGCATATATTTATAAACTTCAAAATGACTCAATTAAAAACTTAAAATTATCTCCCTTTCAAAATATTTTTATTGAATTACCCCCATTTCAATAATCAGACTTTTCTATACTTCAGTAATTCAAGTTACCAATTTAGAATAATGACTTTTTAAATGTAAACATTTAGAGCAATATTTGATGAACGGTATATATTTTCATGATAAGATTGTCATTATTTTTCTGATTTATGAAAAAATTGCAACAGAGGTGATAAAATCATGCCAAAGAGGAAACTTTAAAAAAGGTGTCTCCCCATATTCCTTGTCTACTTCATTAAAGGTTATTGTTACAACATTATTTTAAGATCTTTGGATATTGTCTTCTTTGTTATCAACATTGACTTTCTGCTCAATAATTAACATTAAAGTTAATTTTAATCAATATTTTGTTAATATTTTGTCCTACATGCTGCCGATAATGTTTTTAGTCACTTGCACAATACATTGTTTTATCGCTAATGATATTTTAACACTAAGAGAACAAGGTCTGTTATCAACTGTGTTTGTTTTTGAACTAGCTGTCAGAAACAGCCATTACGTTTTCAAGGTAGGAACATCTTGTTGTCTCTTGTTTAATTTGTTACCGTCTCCGTACTATGTATCGACTTTCAATGTTAAATCTTATACAGTTGTTTTTAAAGTCTGTTTTATGTCGTTTTGTCACAATACTGTCTCAAGTTATGGGGTGGATTCTCACAAACATTTATAGCCCCGCCACATAATTTACGTGACTGTCCCAAACCAGAAACCTGTAATCCAGTGGATTTCGTTGTTTTTATTTTTAAGTGTTTCTTTTTTCACATTATTTACTTATTTGCCCGATATTTGTTCATTCGCATATTATCACATTTTATTTTGAGGCCATTTACAGCTTGCCATAGGGTGTGTAAATGTGTCCGTTATTGAAGACCTTAGGGTACCCTGTAGAAGTTTTTATGGCTTGTCTAATAGACAATCCTACCACATTCACTCTATCTGTAAGAGACCTCAACAAAATTTGGCATATAGAAAATGTTACATTCTTGTTGAAGTAGTCAAAAGTGTCCTGCTGTTTTGTCGAAATAATAAAAATTATGCAAGTATAAGATATAATTTATTAAATAAACAGCATTTTCACAAGAAATTCGTGTTGTGTGATAAAATTTATTAATTGGTTGATTGAATGTTGCTTAACATGCAGTGGCAAATATTTTATGCATATATATATATTTTATTGAATGAAGATAATAAATGAACCCTGATTTGCACTAATCAGACATTCTGAGACGGATTTTTAACGTGCTAGTTCCCGAAAGCAGCAATCCGCAGGAACTGTTGCAACTTTACCAAGACACATTAATCTGAATCTGGGCCGACCAGTCTTTGCTCTAATGTTGCGTGCTTAGCGCAGAACAGCAAATACCAATTTAAATGTTTTCGGTTTGACCCGGCCGGGGATAGAACCCACGACACTCCAGGCGAGAACGCTAACCATGACACCACTGGTCGTAACAAAATCTAAAACTTTAGCAAATATGGGACTTAACTTACCTAATTCTTTTCAGCTTCTTTTCTCATAAGGTACCAGAATGTTGACATGAAATCGTCGGACGTACTGTTTTTTATGACAGCTTGTGTTGAAAAGCTTGTGTCTTTTGATCGGAAATCTCACCCTGAGCTTGCTTTCAGTAACTGCGCGGATTCATTTGAAGGGTATCTTCTTTTTGCATGTATTTTTGTTAAGTATATCAGACACTCTCTACTTTCCGTTTGATATTTGTAGTAATACTGATTTTTCGTTTAACCACTCGTTGGGGTTTGATGGGTACCCACTAAACTAACTGCACAATGTCTCATATGCCTGTTCCAACTCAGAAATCGGGATCATAGATTTATCTTTGTGTTGATTGTTTTGTTACACGTACATTTTTGATAATTTTCAGGCGACAGCTGTACTATTTTACGTACACACGATTTTTTATTTGGGGCAATTTAGAGCGTTTAAAAAGGTGTGGTTTGTGGGATTCCTCCTTTTTTCCTGGTTCGAGTGCAGTCGCGCTGACTTTTACCCCATATCTTTTCATTTTATATGAATGCTGTTAAAGAAAAGAACGTACAAATGACGACATTTACCCTACCAATGCCGCTGTGAACCCAGAAGTTGCGGACGGTCAGCGGTTTCTATTCTTTATAAACATTTTCCGTATTATCCCCTTTCAAATTTAGTGATTTTATCACCCTTAGTATACTATAGATGTTTGAGAAAAGTTGAGTTATCGGATGGACCGTACCAACAGTCTGGCGAGCAGCACGTTTAATGTAAATTTTTGCTTTGCTCTACAGTGAACAAACCGTGTACCAACTTAAAGTTCCTTAATTAAGTTAAACTTTTAGCATTTGGTTTTTGTATATCGTTTTATAATGCCGTTTAAAAACAAATTAGTCAGTTACATTCATTTGATGACACATCCTTAAATTAATACTTTTTACATAAAATACAATAACTGCAGCTTTGAAATATTTGATGAGATAAAATTCCTTGACTGAATAAATGAAATGGAATCCATTGAACTTGTAAAACGACGCACGCAGGAAGAATGGATCATTAAACCATCATTTCCTATGTGTCGGTATCATCAAAACTGTTCACGACTGATAGAATAGAACTCATCTTCCAAACAAAACTGTCTTACAATAAAACCCTACGGTTCAGTCTCTTAATTGAAATACTATTTAAAAGAATATAATAGTGGGCTGCTCTCCTTTGTCAGTCATTTTGTTACGTCATATTCCGTGCGGAGTTAAATATAGGGAAGTAACGTAACATTCCTGTCGGCACGAGACTTGTTAATTTGACGTCTGCTTTTATTGAAAATGCTATCATTTATCAGTTGAACAGACACTATGAAAGGACCGAAAAACGTTATGCAAGACACTAGAAAATGACCCTAATATAACAACAATAAACAGGTCATCAAACCATATTTAAAATCAAATTGAACTTGAACACCTGGGATACATTTAACATATTTGACTTGCTGAAATAGGATACTTTTTGTTTGTAACTAAGACTTCTTCAAACACTGAAAAAGGATTTCCAATCATCTATGACGTTTCGCCGCGTTTTACACATTTTGTTATTTTACCGAATACTTATCATGGGTAATTTTTAGAAAAATAAATATTTTACAGATTCACAAATGTCTTAAATTTTGCTTGAGTGTTTCAGATTTTGATATGATTTTTGCCATCTGTTTTTTTTTTCATCGGAAATGATTCACGGAGAATCATCTAAGAACCACTATTGCTAACTTTGATTCAAGTGGTATAGCGGTTTCAAATGATAGGGGAATGAAACAAGACAACAAAAAACAAATGATTACTCTATGACGAAAGACACACAATGATAAGATACGCTCACATTGCCCTTTGAGCCAGGCAGTTTAAAAACCAACAAGTAACAAAAATGAATATGGTTTTAATAAAACTAACAGAAACAGTACTGTAACTATGCACCATGTTATAATAAAGCACCAATGAGCAACAAAAGAAACAAACAAAAGAACTTTTTACCATGGCCTCCATACAGTATTTCCATGTAGTGTCTGAAGCTTCATTTCTCTGGACTGGTCAACTTCAGGTTCTACGTTTCTAAAACAAATATCACGGTCATCTTTGCAGTCTGCTGAGACAATGGTATGCTCTATTTCACCCTCAGTTTCGGTAAAGTCCTTATTATGACTTAAACTGCAGAAAGTAAATAACTGTTCGTTGTTGTTAGATTCCAATGGTACATTTACCGTAGATGGCGGTGTCTCTTTAGGGATGGCGGCAAGCAAATAAGACTGAATACTGTGGAGTAATGTTTGAGGAATCGACGCTTCTTTTAGACAATGGTTGATGCTTTCAATACATTTCATGTACCCATATATATATGTCGAAGCTGGATCTAAATAAATTGAAAATTAAGTATGTACATGTATTACATAAAGTTCCATCTTAATGCAGCTACTGGTCTGTTTTTTTAAGTTGCAAATGATATTGTATACACACCATCCCGTTTTGTCCACGAAATAAATTAAAGCAACATTTTAATGTCAGTCAACAAAGGCGGGCCGGGCCGTTTCATTTTACGGGTAGGGTTTAGGAAGGAGTGCTGCTATATCATCTACCATAATATCCGATTTTTTTTTTATTAATTTGTTTGGGGACAAAGAAAGTTAAAGCGTTTTATTTTTAAATTAGATTCTGACTTTTTAAAAATATTTTTGTGAAAACTGCATGAATTTTAACAAAATAAAACCAATAAATAACAAAATGTCTGATAATAGCGATAGTGCGAGGCAGCCGAGGAAAACCGAATGGTCAACTTAGACCAATGACCAAAAAAAATATGAAACAATGAAGAAAACTTAAATATCAACATCAACACACTGGAAAACACGGAACGCACAGAAATCAGTGTCAGCTCGGTACGGAAGGACAAGCAGTTTGTGGAAACAATAAAGAACGGAGAATGTATTTTTTTTAATATTATACAGAAATACAAATTTAATAGTTAACTTTGATAATAATATTAAATAACTACTGAATTTATGAAATTTATATCAAAATTATCCCCTGTATGATGTTTTTCATTAAGAAATTCAAACACGTGCATTCTGTTGATGATTTCGATTGCATAAAATGTAAAAAAAAAAACAACAAATCTTCAATTGAAAGCAAAAATATGTATAAATGTACAAGCTTCTTCCATTAAAAAAAAGTAATGCAGATTCAAATGATGTCAGAAAAATTTCTTAGTTCTTTCTGTTACTGCGATAAAAACATTCTGTTACAGATTTTGATTTTATTTAAACTTATTATTTCTCCTGCTATAAGTAAAAAATCAAAATGTTAGAAAAACATATCTTCTTGTCAAAGCGAAAATATGCATACATGTTCAAGCCTTCCATTAAAAACATCAAACGAGGTCTGAAAATGTCTTAGTTCTTTCTGTTGCGTGTATTTAAAATTTAAACAAACACGCATAAACAATAAAAATACACCAAATTACATACCAGTTGATTGACATTTCAATCTTTTTATGTATTCCACTGTTCGTTCTAATACTTCCGCTTTTTCAAGCTTAACAGGACTACCCTAGAATTAAAATAGGGTAGTATAGTGAAAGGGTTTAATTGAACATTAAGTCAGAATATGACTCTTTCCGTATCAATCTGAATACCAATAACATCCCAAAAGCTTCAGCTCATGAGTCATTTGGTCGAGGTTTGATACGGGAGGTGATACGGAAAATCCATATCATATTATGTTGAAACATATTACCACATACTCAAACTTTCATGTTATCATATGATACAGGGGCTGTAATATCAATATCAGTCAGGAGTTAAAATTTCAGATTTGGAGATTTTCTTTATTTAGTACAGTATATGATAAAATAGTATATCCCATTTCAATAACTTTATTTACATGTACCGCTGTCAACATAAATTTGCATGTACCGCTGTCAACATAATTAATACTTAATTGAAAATTCGCTACATTATTCCAATCAATATTGGGGAAAACAATTAGAAATAAAAGACAAAATACAACAATAAAAAAATTAAGTAGTGTCTTTATGCTTAGCTCTAATGATGATATTCAACACTTTTTTCAAAGGAACAAAAAACAAAGAGTGCCTGGGGTAAATCCATTAACTTACACCGGTCTTATCTTTCGGTGTTATCAATATTTCTAACTGTTCTAATAGGTGGTTTATTCTTGCACGCCTTTGCCGTTCCGCTATATGCTTCCGGGTCTGAAAAATATGTATAATGTATTAATCAAGTCAATTTACTTGAACATTTATAATTTTTATTACTGCTTAATATTATCAAAATGTGCACAACATTTGTCTAGTGGGGTTTATAAGTGTTTCTAGGACTATTCAAATGTGAATTAAATTCATTGTGAAATTAGGGCAAATTAATTAAGACTTAAACTAATAAGTTTAAAGGGTATTTTTGTTGTTCTCAACGTGAATTTTAGTTAGCCTAGGGTTCTTTTGACAAAAAAGGAAAGCATTTTTTGCTACTAATGTCCTAACGGAAATTACTTATCGTAAAGCTGTCCCTCTCCTAAAAATCGTGAATAAAGGATAAATTTGTGCTTTCCACAATTAATTTAGTTGTTATATATCTTTCGGTGTATGATTTTATTTAATCTTAGCCATTTGGAGCTTTACACAAACAATGGGATTCCAAACTTTTGTTGACATTCAGGTTCCACACTTGATGAAGGCTTAGATTCTGAACATTTATCTCTTTATTATAATTATTGATAAGTGACATTTGCTCTATACATTTCCTATATTTTCAGATTCTTGAATGCATATTGTAGCATTTTGTGTGGTTCATGGCTTGGTGCATATATGTTGACTTGGAATTCAGAAGATATTTTTTCGTATCAAAAATAAGTTTACTTCTGTTCCGTAAAAGACTATAACAAAAGGGCATAAGACCATTCCAACATCCGTTAGCAGTGTTTTTATGTTAATAGATTCAGATTTGGTCATACCACTTGTAACACATGTACAATACAAATATATACAAGTGCCACTCAAAAAAGAATTATGAGAGACCATAAAAGGTATATTTTACACCTAAAACAGTAAAACAATGCACCATTTAATAATTGTTCACTAAAATTATGAATATATAAAAGAGTTCCTTCTACTCAAAATATTAAAGCAAGTCTTGGTGACTAATTTGAAACAATCATCACAAAATATACAAATTTATCACTTTCTGATAAACAATTAAAACAATTATCCCACTTCACAATCCATTAAACTTAATATAACGCAAATCTGCATACAGTTAGAATACATGCTTTTCATGTGTAGTCGCCTCTGTACAATTAAAACTCTTTCTTTACCCTTTTCATTTTCATAACATCCCGTTTCTATCTTTAATGGAGCAATATCACATCTTAATTTTGCAAAAGCACTTTAAAATCTATAAGGCATTGTATTAAACAGATAATTTTCTGTGTCATAAGTGTACTTAACAGCTTATATGGTCTTAGCTTATTTCAAGAATCCTTTACAGATATTCTATGTTGCCAAATTACTTTAAAAATGTTAAATAATACATACTAAACTTTTTGACAGAATATTATCTGAAGTAATATACCAATCATTCCATTCTTTAAACTTCTGTATAACTTTAAAACACCAATTTTTCTTATTATTATTTGCATTCATACCAGACCATACAAAAATATCATTCGTATCTTAAATTTAGTGACCTTCACCAATAGCTAGGCTGTTGCGAGATCACAAGCGCAATGGAATTCAACAGCTTTATGATGATCTATAACATTAAATAAAATATATACATAATTACATTTATAACTGGAATTTTAACAAAAGCTTGTTAGAAATCACTCAGAGAATATGGCAACACCGAATATGTTCATTTCCCTCAGAAACCGAATTATTTCATTTTTCACGATTTATAATGAAAATATGTAATGGCAGTCGTTGCTTACCCATTTAGTTAAGCAACATTTCCCATAAAGAGAATTAAGCACTTACAGAAAGTAACGAATTTTCCATTAATTGTTAAGACTTGTGGATTTTAATATTTAGAATTAATTAACTTAAATAATTAGTAATTATTTAACACAGTTTTAAAACTCCATTAATATTAAGCATTAATATGCTATGCAAACTTACCGGTAGCTTTTCAATTTTGTCGTGTGTCACCATCGACATTTTTCTTTAAATTGAAATTTATTCATCAAGTAACTTAAAGTTAAATCCTCTTTTAAAGTCTTTAAAACTTGCTTCCGTTTAAAGTTTCCGTTTTTGTCCGGAGGCAGACCACCATTGTAACCGTATTGTGACCAAACACGTGGGCAGATTTTCTATCAGATAATGTTATAATACAATTAAGTATAATGACTACAAATTCCCCATCTAACGAGGAAGACACGTGCTATTAAAATACCTGTTACTGAGGAGAAAAGATCGGCATTTTCTTTAATTTTCAAAGAAATAACAAATGTTAAAGACCGGTTTTAAAAGAAATGTCTGCACAGAATATCCAATACACACATATAGACAGAACATTTCCGTCTTTTGTTTCAAGTACTTACAAAACAAAAACATTTAAGGGGACCAGCAATTAACTATGGAGGGGTGGGGTTATGTATTTTTTTTTAGTTTTTCGTAGCGATTAGTCATTATTTTCAATATTTAGCATTGCGCTTTATGGAGAGGACTGCCTTCAGAAAAAATGTTTTGTTACCTGCCAATAAGATAATGAGGTTTATATGTACTTGAAACCAAATCACACAGGAATAATACAAATTGCAAGTAAACAACGTTTTTATAAATTGCTGATCTTCGTCTTGAAAGTCTCCGAAATTCTAATCGATCGCACCTTAGCGCAGGTTCAAAACTGATCTAGAGTTGACATTAGCGGTACTATACTTACCAATTCCATGGTCACCACTGGGTTGGCCCCACCCCCATTTTACACTTACATGTTATCTCGGAAACAG
>JAULBM010320438.1:0-13572 GCA_032357055.1 Geukensia granosissima | reverse complement strand
ATATGGTTCTGTTATTGCAAATGCAAAGAGTGAATATTTCATGTTTTTGATTATATGTTCAACAGTTGTGGAAAATCTAAGCAGGCCACCGAAACATGTTAGGCAGAAATAACGACGGAGCTTTCATGCTTTGTATTTCATTGCTATCCTAGTCCTATCCTTGGACGTTTGGAACAGTACTTTTGAAGCATCTTAAAACATAAATGATAAATTCTGTAATTGCAAAAGGTGAATATTTCATGTTTTTGATTATATGTGCAACAGTTGTGGAAAAGCAAAGCAGGCGAACAAAACATGTTAGGCAGAAATAACGATGTAGCTTTCACGCTTTGTATTTCATTTCTATGCTAGACCTATCAATCGACGTTTAGAACAGTACTTTTGAAGCATATTAAATCATAAATTATAAATTCTAGACGGTATTGACCACCATTTACACAATTTTTATGGTTCTGTGAATGCAAAGGGTGAATATTTCGTGTTTTTAATTATATGTGCAAGAATTGTGGGAACCAAATCATGTGAAGAAAACATGTTTTGATGGAATACCGACGTAGCTTTTACGCTTTTAATTCATTACTGTATTTTACCTATCCATCGACGTTTGAAAGAGTACTTTTGAACCATATTTAATCATAAATTATAAATTCTATACGGTATTTTCCACCTTTTACACAATTTATGTGGTTCTGTGATTGCAGAGGGTGAATCTTTCGTGTTTTTGATTCTATGTGGAAGAATTGTGGGAAACCAAATCTGGTGAACAACACATGTTACGATGGAATACCGACGTAGCTTTCACGCTTTGTATTTCATTATTATACTAGACCTGTCAATCGACGTTTCGAACAGTGTCTTTGAACCATATTAAATCATTAATTATAAATTCTATACGGTATTTTCGACCATTTACACAATTTTTATGGTTCTGTGAATGCAAAGGGTGAATATTTCGTGCTTTTGATAATGTGTGCAAGAATTGTGGGAAACCAAATCAGGCGAACAAAACATGTTACGATGGAATACCGACGTAACGTTCATGCTTTGTATATTATTCCTATACCATACCTATCCATCGACGTTTGGAAGAGTACTTTTGAAGCATATTAAATCATAAATTATTAAGTCTATACGGTATTGTCCACCATTTACACAATTTTTATGATTCTGTGAATGCAAAGGGTGAATATTTCGTGTCTTTGATTATCTGTGCAAGAATTGTGGCAAACGAAATCAGGCGAACAAAACAGGTTGCCATGGAATACAGATGTAGCTAACATTTCTATACTAGACCTATCAATCGACGTTTGGAAGAGTACTTTTGAAGCATATCAAAACATAAATTATAAAGTCTATATGGCATTGTCTGCCATTTACACAATTTTTATGGTTCTGTGAATGCAAAGGGTGAATTTTTGTGTTTTTGATAATATGTGCAAGAATTGTGGGAAACCAAATCAGGCGAACAAAACATGTTAGGAAGAAATAACGACGGAACTATCACGATTTGTTTTTCATTGCTATTCTAGACCTATCTATTGACGTTTGGAAGAGTACTTTTGAAGCATATTAAATCATAAATTATGAAGTCTTTACGGCATAGTCCCCCATTTACACAATTTTTATGGTTCTGGAAATGCAAAGGGTTAAAATATTTCGTGTTTTTGATAATATGTGCAAGAACTGAGCGAAACCAAATTATTTGAAAAAAACATGTTACCATGGACTGCTGACGTAGCTTTCACTCTTTGTATTTCATTACTATCATAAACCCATCAATCGAAGTTTCGAACAGAACTTTTGTAGCATATTAAATCATGTTATAAAGACTATGCGACTTTATCCACCATTTACACAATTTATATGGTTCTGTAATTGCAAAGGTTGAATATTTCGTGTTTTTGATTATATGTGCAACAGTTGAAGAAAATCAAAGCAGGAGAACAAAACATATTAGGTAGAAATAACGACGGAGCTTTCACGCTTTGTATTTCATTACAATACCAAATATATCCATGGACGTTTGGGACAGTATTTTGTGAAGCATATTAAATCATTAATAATAAATTCTAGACGGTATTGTCCACCATTTACACAATTTTTATGGTTCTGTGAATGCAAAGGGTGAAAATTTCGTGTTTTTGATTAGATGTGCAACCATTGTGGGAACCCAAATCAGGCGAACAAAACATGTTAGGTAGAAATAACGACGGAGATTTCACGCTTTGTATTTTATTACTATACAATACCTATCCATCGACGTTTGGAGGAGTACTTTTGAAGCATATTAAATCATAAATTATACAGTCTATACAGCATTGTCCACCATTTACAGAATTTTTATGGTTCTGTGAATGCAAAGGGTGAATATTTTGTGTTTTTGATAATATGTGCAAGAATTGAGGTAAACCAAATCAGGCGAACGAAACATGTTAGGAAGAAATAACGACGTAGCTTTCACGCCTTGTGTTTCATTGCTATCCTAGACCTAATCTTGGACGTTAAAGTTAAAGTGCAAATTAAATTTATTAAGCACCTTTTGGGTGTCAATGGATCTGCGGTAAATTTAGCTGTCTTTTCAGAGCTTGGTGTAGTTCCCATTTCCGATGACGCTCTAAAATTAACAGTAGGTTTTTGGCTTCATCTTATGAATTCTCATGATTCTAGTCTTGTCAATAATGCATATAAGGTAAACTATACTCTTAATCTTAGTTTTTCCAACAAAATGAGAATGCTTTTTGAAAAGATCAGTTTTAGTCATGTTTGGCAAAACCAAAATACATTTCATAAAAATAAGCTCCTAAAAGCTGTATATAACAAGCTTAAAGATAACTTTATAAAATTTTGGAGAACAGATATATTTAGAGACTCGGATAAAGGTAAAAATAAGTTAAGAACCTATAGTAAGCTTAAATCTGATTTTGAATTAGAGAACTTTTTATTGCTTAATATCCAGAAAAATGTTTTATCAAATTTTGTTAAGCTGAGAATAAGCGATAGTAGCCTTTATATAGAGAAAGGACGTCATTTGAACATTCCTTTAGAAGAAAGAGTATGTTTACTATGCAAGTCTAATATAGAAGACGAATTTCATTTCGTAATAGAATGCAATAAATTAGAACCATTACGCTCAAAACTTTATAAGAACATTAGTGATATTGTTCCTAGCTTTTTATCTATGTCAAAACAAGAAAAATTTAATTTTATTTTATCAAGTAATGATTATGATATTATGGAAGTTTGTGTTAAAGGTATTTTTGAACTGTCAAACCTTAGAGTTAATTTAATGAAGAAAAATTCTGAATATAGATGTTAACATATTGTGGTATTTGTGTTTCCTCCTCAGCCTGGGTATACATTGATACAATTACAACTAGTTACTATTAATGTATCCTATATTACCTATATTGTACATCTGTCTTTTTGTGTTGTTGTTTATATTGCTTTGATGATAGTCCTATGTTGGATTTTATATCAATAAATAATTTGATTTGATTTGCAATATCATGTTAGTCGAAAATGGATGCGAGTCGGGCGGGAATGGTGAGTAAATGTTTCTTACAAAAATTATCCACTAACGAAATGAGCCCAATTTTAACAAATGGAGCGTGTCAGTTTTAAATATCAGACCCATTTTTCTACCCTGCGGTTTAAATTTATAGCTGTTATCATATATAAAACTCCACTGGACTGAAACATGAACATGTAAACAAATTTTCACGAAAAGAAATAGGAAGTTGTTGTGTTCCAGGTAAGTGTGCACTTTTATACAGATTTCACAGGAAGAAATCACACGGAGGGCTTGGGAGCGTGTAACGAAGAATGGTACAAAGGCAAATAATATAATATGTTGTTTTCTTCTACAATATAAAATTACTTCTGTGTTCTAAGGCTTGGTGTGCGATGGGGCTCGTCCATCCGAGCTACTTTTCTTGCTACAAAAACTGTATTTCAACGAAACTTGAAGAAAATTTCATGCAGTACTTTGATTTCCCCTAGCAAAGAATATTTTGCGTAACTTTAACACATTGCAAACACAGACGGGGTTTCTAGAGGCGGATCCAGACTTTTGACCTCTATTCATCAATTTTCTCCAATTCTAATGGAGACTAAGACCAAAATTTACCCAAAACTTATCATTTTTTATCATTTTTGCATTTCAAAGGGTGGGATGGGCCCTCTGGATCCGCCCCTTGTTTCAATTTTCACCGCAACTCTTTAACTACTGTGTCAACATGTCATCAGCGATACTTTATTCTAAAGAAGCTTAATTATAATATGCCATTGTGCAACTTTGTTTTTGTTATAGTCTGATAAAAACCCGACCTTGGTTAAATTGCTCACTACGTACGACTCTCAAAGATCTGATAATGTCCTAAGGACCTACATGTATTAATCATTTACTAACCCAAAGTCCGTGGTTATTCCCTGAATATGACTGAAAGTTGCCAAAAAGTTCCACAATCTCCCAAAATCAGTTTACAAGTAGAAAGTGGTCCGGTATAAGTAGATTACCAGTCACCAAAAATAAAGCCTGCTTTCTTAATATTTTTTTGCAGATATATTCACCAAAAATAAAGACCGCTTAAATTATATTTTTAGATAGATTGGCCATTAAGACAAATATGGCGAGGAACAGAAAAGTTGGGGGGAAATCTCAAAATGGATCTCCAGTTAAGGAAAACATCATAAATGTTACCGATGTGAAGAAGGATTCAACAGCAACAGTTGTTTTTATTATCGTTTTCATATCAGTTTTTGCCGGAGTTCTTTTTATTTTACAATTAAATTCTTCATCTGACGATAATAACGAGACACATTTTGTTACCGACCCTTCCAAAATGGAGAAAAAGGTTGAAAGAAGTTCTCAAAGATCTGAAGCAGAATCCGACAATAGATTAGACAGTAGTGAAATGTCTGAAAATACACCAAAAGAGCAAACACAGAAACAGGCGATTGACCCCAAAATACAGGAGGAGATTAAAAACTTCAAGAGTAATTTACAAAAACAGATTTCTCCTAAAAAGATCTTTGTTGATGGAAGGCGCTTGCCGCCAGTAGAACTCCTCCCACAGAAACCGAACAACAGTTCTGTGAAGTAAGTATGAGTATCTCAAAGAATTTTGAGGAGCGAGCCACGCTCTTAAGGCTCATTATAAAAACCTAATTCGATCGCCAACTTCCGCCTTTGCAAAATATAATTTGGCTGACAAAATTTTATTTATTAATTGCATTAAAAATAATCCGAGCGAAACACAATCTCAGCACTCAGCTCATAAACATGATAGAAATCAAATGGTTGGTGCAGTACGAAGTCCAGAATTCAAATTCAGAGCAAGCCACGTGCAACTCTCTTCAGGTTGTATTCTAGTCCCATAAATTAGTTTCGTAAGAATTCTACAAATATTTGATGAACCCACCACAAAGATATTTCCCAGAGTTTTATCACTAAGTGATAAAACAGAAAAGAGTTCCTTTTGGCACTCTTTTGTTGGCGGAATAAGCATAGGCATACATTTAAAGGGTGCCAAAAAATAACTCTTGTCATAAAACATATTTTATTGACTATTTTCACAATATTTTTCAGAGTTTTCTTGTATGATGAATTTTTGTCTGCAGAAGAATGTGACGGTCTGATGAAAGCTCACAATAGACATGTGTCAGAACTAACGAAGAACGATCCAATTGTCTGTTTCGATGGAATTGAAACCTTACGTCGACATCTTAAAGCAGCAGGCATCAAAATAAAGGTCTCACCACGAGACTTTACTCAGGGTAATTTCATATTATTTTTATTATCATAGTAACGGTGGCGATAACATCCAATATTGATAATTTTTCTAACTTCCAAAGTAGTCTTTGTCATAAACCACTTAGTTTCGCTCACCTTATAAATATATTATCACCAAAATTTGCATTCTTGTTTCAAATTGCTTTCATGCCCCCTCTATAAATCAAATGTTGCTTTCTTAAAAGTATTTAAACCTTTCACAATAACATTAAAGCATGCAGGCGTTTGTTCTTGCTTTTTTTGTCAAATTTCCATTGTAGGGTTGTCATTTTTAACAATTATCTAAGTGTGATATAAAACTTTGAAAAATCATCCAATCAGTCAACAATTTTCTTTTTTTTGCAATTAGTCTTCATGGTTTAGTACGTTTATTTTTTATTAAACTGATTTTTTTAAAAATAAATGTTTCAGGAACAACATGTTTAAATTCGACTTTGTCATCGAATTTTAAGGACTGGATACATTCTAACTGGAGCTACAGCACAGCATTCTATCCGGGAGAAAGCAAATTCTCAAAGGTTTTCGAGTATAGAATAAAAGAAGCTATAGGACTTAACCCAGAAAATGGCGGGAAATTTCAGATAACCTCGTATCCATTGAATGTTGGTAAGTAAAAAAAATTCTATCATATATTAATATAACTTCTTCAGCCATTGGATTCAACAAGAAATATTTTATTTCACTTTAGCATTTATCTTTTCATAGCAGTAACATGCTCCCACACTTGAATATAACACTTCATCGCTTTTTTGTCTTTTGTAATAATTTTAAAGCAATATAGAACGGGTGGACAGGGGGTACTCTCTCCCACCCCCATCTACTTTCTCCCATTTCCCACACCCAGTCTCCTTTATCCTACCAACACGTAACCATAAAACTTTTTACAGCAGTAACATGCGCCAACACTCGAATATAAAACTCTTTTCACTTTGTTGTCTTTTGTAATAATTTTAAAGCAATACAGTACGGGTGGACAGAGGGTACTCTCTCCCACCCCCATCTACTTTCCCCCACTGCCCACACCCAGTCTCCTCTATCCTACCAATAAATCATTCGTCTTCCTATATATAGCATAGTTTTTCTTTTAAAATTATATTTCTACTCTTCCACCTCCCTCTCCCTTTCTCCCATCTCCCAACTTTTTCATTCCTACCTTCCTCTATCCCTTCTCCTACCCCACCAATCCATCTCCCATCCCTTCCTCGTTGGATGGTTAAGTAGTTGACCATGGTTAAATAACGTTTGTACTATCTATTTCAGGTTATAAAACACACACTGATTGTGTTGAACATAACAAGGATAAGCGGGATAGGGTTGCCACAATTTTAGTCTACCTTCAGGATGTTAAAGAGGGTGGAGAAACGCAATTTCCAGGTAAGATAAAAAAAACCCAAATATATCATCATCCCTCTCTAGCTCGATTATTGTCAGCTGACGTCAAAGAAACTCATCATAGATAATGAAATGCTTTAAACTGGTTTTAGAATGCGATTAAACAATGTAAAAGTAAAAGTTTCTGTTTCTGTTTTCTGTTTTTTGTCTTCTAAGACCGTTCATCTAAGCTACAGGGGCTTGAAGTTAGGGGGATATATGCGTGCCTTATAATACTAGTATCAAGATTTTTCCCGGTGCGCATATTTTCCCACCCCTAATTATGGCACATGTGCTTTCAGCATGATTTTGTTTAGTTGTGTATTCTCATTATTCTGTCAACTACAATAGTAATATTGAATTAAAGTCAAACTAAAGAAATTTTCGTGTGTGCTAATCACGTGATGTTTAGGGGTAAAAGCAAAGACTGGTCGGTCCGTAGCCAGAACATTATGTCACGGTAAGGTAGAATGTCTGCACGTGGACTGTTGCCTTGAGATCTTGTGTAAAATCATACTAACATGAAATAGCGGTCTCAATAAAATAATGTGCACTTGTGCTTTTTTCCCTCATGATAAAGTCCGAGGATGTTATAAAACACATTGATGATCATGACATAATGTCCTTTTGGTTTTTCTTTAGAAATATAGAACAGGAAAGATATTTTAATACAGGACACTTTTTGGCTTAAACTAGCACTTTTAATCCGACTCAGCGTATTGGTCTAGTACACTGCTCTGCCACTTCATCATCATCATAAATTTAGATAATTTCACTCATGATGGAGAAACATAGCAACCGATGAAGCATTTCAAGATTCAACATACTAAATATGCACCATTGGTAAACTTGTAACACAGAAAATACGGAGAGGCTTCAAAACATATTATGCATTGAGTAGTTACCCGTACCGCTGGATTTGCCATGGCTCTCTATTTCGATTTCTTTGGATTTTAATACTTATTTTACTGTTTGGATCTCCAATGTTTCGGTTCTAAGGCTACTGCTGAGAGACCAATTCTTGAAATGCACATAAAGAATACCAAAATTCACCATACTTACGCAACATAGGTAAACTTGTAATTTGACATCAGTGGCGATGCCTCTGAGGGTAGACCAGCGATTCCCGATAGTTTTCACCAGCCTAGTTGTGTCAGACTTGTCTGACATGAAATTTATCAAATAATGGTTTATGTATATTTGTCAAACGGATCACGCTCGGCCAATTCCGACTATCTTAGTAATCGTAATATGACGGAAATGGGAAATGGCCGATGTGATCAGATTGGTATATTTGTCGAAATTCTAAACCATTGTTTTGTTCATTTTACAATGTTTTGACTTCTGCTTTGCCATGTTTTGGATCTATAACTACTGATCGGAGGTTACTCCTTGAAATGCGCATATGCCATATAAAAATTAACCGTACTTTCAATATGCAACATTAGTAAAGTTGTATTTGTTCAGAACCCTGTCATCTTGGAATGTGGCGGGTGTGGCGTATTTAAAATTCAAGAAAAAATACAAATAATATATGCGTCGTACGTCGCATTCTAAGTTTTAGGATGCAAAAATTAAGTCACAGTATTTACAAATACATGGAAGTTGAATTATCACCCATTGTATTATATTTGTATGCATCATGACATATATTGAAAAAAAATAATTGGTGCCTGGTTATCTTTGCTATTTTTTTATATCAGAACTTGGTATTTGGGTAAAACCTAGGAAAGGCAGAGCTTTGGTATGGAATAATATGAATGAAGACGGAGAGTGTGAACACTTATCATTACATCAAGCAGCAAAGGTCACCGATGGACACAAATACATTCTGCAAAGATGGTAAGTCGTCTATAGAGGTATAATATATGACACTAATCTACGTGTATAACACAACTTAACAGACCTCAATTTCTGAAAAATTCTAGAACACTGCATACTATGAGCAAAACTCACAAAAGATATCCCGGATGGACGTAACGGGACAGACAGACAGACAGGGTGATTCCTCTACACCCCATACTTGTTTGCAAGGGTAATGAAGTATTTACATAAAGTCCTTCCTACTGTATGCAGTTTGTAAGAGAGTCGGCCGAGTTAACACATCAAAATATATCCCACTTAAGCAGATTATTCTACTTCAGTGTTTTTAGCTCACCTGGCCTAAAAGGCCACGTGAGCTTTTTCTCATTACTTTGCGTCCGTCGTTCGTCTGTCGTCCGTCCACAATTACAAAAAAAAATCTTCTCCTCTGAAACCGCTCAGCCAATTTTTAACCAAACTTTTGCAATTTTTTTCATCTTGAACTGCTTGCTCAGTTTGAACCTTATTTAGGTGGAATCATTCTTAGGTTGGTCCTCTTCATTATAATGTCGGATTAACCCACCTGCCAGCCAAAAATGGCCACTACAGCCGAACATGGTTTTACAAAAGCCCATATGAGAAATTTATGAAAAAAAACCTTCTTTCAAAATTATAGTCCATTGACCACATCCCGCAACTAAGACAGCTGCCTTGGCCCAAATTACTGTAAATTCAGAAATTATTGCGATGTTTTATTATTGCAAATAATGCGACAAGATGCAAATCGCAATAATTAGAACTCGCATTTTGGAATTTTGCAAGTTGTTTTCTGTTGCAGGATTAACTAAATTGCAATATTAAAACTCGCATTATCACCAGCATCGTAATTTTCGCAATAATAAATGCACGCAATAATTTCTGAATTTACAGTAATGTGACGTAGGACCCTATGGGAAATTCATAAAAAATATTTTCTCATCGGAAACTCCATTTGAACCAATCTTTGGTGAAATGGTAGACGGGTTCCTTTCAGAATTGTATCTAGCATCCGCTAACCAAGATGGCTGCTCATCCGAACTTGCTTGTGCTATTCGAACCACAGTTAATTGTAAACTTTATTTTGGAAACTTTATGAAAGGTGAGCGATGACAAGCTCCTGGGAGCCTCTGGTTTTTCAAATCTTACGCATATGTATCTTATATCGACTGATAATATGGTGTCTTTTTGTCTTTTAATAGGTATTACTACAATAATTTTTATTCTTTGGGTAAAAGGCCTCCGGAACCACATTTACCACGTATGGCTCCCGGAACACCTCGTGTATCATGTGACGAGTACGAACACGGCAGCTGTCGATGGTATGACGAATGGAATTATGACCACATTATCGAATATCAAAATCAAAAAATTACCTTGTTATAGTATTGAATTGGTTGTCACATTTCATAAATCAAACATGTTTTGGTGACAGTTGTCCCTCGCCTGATTTTCAAATGCCAATATCAAATGGTCAGAATAAAGTGCAATATTTGTATTTGTTCTTATTAGCATTTAAATATTCTTTTTATAAATTATAAAATTGTTATATTATTCTAATACTGTTGCAAAAAATGAAATTTATGTTTTAGTTTTTCTATTTAACAAAAAAAAAAACATGAAAATTCTGGGGAAAAATTTTGAATAGAGATCAAACGAATCCTTATTTTTAAGAATGCTTATAAATCTGGCGTCTTTAAAAATTCTAATGTCACACTGCCGTATGTAAAATTGGCGTCTAAATAAGAAGGCTTCAAGTCATGGCTGACATGAGGTTTTCTGTTGGAACTAATATAAAGAGCAACTAATGTAACAAGATGTGGACAGATATATTTAAAAATTACATGTTTGATTCAAGGGGAAATAGATGGCATTACCACAACGCAATATTTAGACGCTTGACTCAAGTATTTAGACCGACAGGCTAAAATTGATTGATTGATATTTGCTTAACGTTCACATGGTCCAGTGGCAAATATTGTATGCATATTTAGGACGAGAGCATATTGATGAATGATGGCGATGAATGAACCCTGATTTGTACCAGAACGACATGCTGAGCCGGATTTTTAACGTGCTAGCTCATGAAAGCAACAGGTCACAGAAGACATGCCCTTTAAAACCAGACACATTATTCTGACTCTAGGTCGAACAGTCTTTGCTCTTGCTCCTAAATGCTGCTTGCTTACCGGAGAAGCAGCTTTAATGTCTTTGGTTTGACCCGGCCGGGGATCGAACCAACGAACTTCCGCGAGGCCGAGCACGCTAACCATTACACCATCGAGGCGGCCGGCAAGCTAAACAAAATACTGAAAGCGAACATTATAGACAACTGTTTACCATTGTTGTCACAGTATAGATCTACATGTAATTATTGTGAATTTTGTTATGCTGGACATTATTTTAGGGTAACATCTCATAAACAGCATTAGAGCCAACACATAGGAAGTTCAAGATCAAGGCATAGTTATAAAAATCATCAATGATTGTACTGATCTAAACAAACAAAAATTGAAACCCAAAAGTATGCCAATGTCCAAAATCCACAGGAGTTAGACACATCCCTATTAAAAAACTAAAATACTCTTCTACGAAATTTTAGGGGTCATTAGAAGTTAGATGTAGCGTGTTCGAGCAAAATTAGCCGAAGAGAAATAAATTATCTAATTTTAACAAAGAAAAGGCATACAAATGGTCATGAACATAGGTTTGCGTCTGACCCCTGTACAAGATGTTAAGCACTTTCAAATTAAATGACTGCACATTGAACTTTATTGAATTTATATCGACATGTATGTTTACATTCGTTTTACTGTTTACGTTTCAAAGTTAGTTTGTATGAAATATCAGGATATGGTTCTGGACAACAATCGTAGTAAATTTCATTTCTTGTTGAATCAACTTTCAACACATCAACAAATGAATTCACCTCGTAGTTTGAGACATCAGCAGGTCTTGAGTTTGTTAAATTTACTTTAAGTCCATTGTTCGTCCAGGAACCAAACTTCCAGCGGCACTGAATTTCGCCCTGCTCATCAGGCGTCTCTCCATTACAGTAGCTTGTCAAGCGTGACGGAATCACAAGATATACCATGCCATGATAGTAAACTGTTGCCCTTACATTTGGTACTCGACTCTCTTCACTTCCACCACTGAAAAATAAAATTTTATCGAGAATGTGACAAATACAAAAATAAATATACTGATCGATAGATTGATCCAGTGGCAAATATTTCGTGCATAGTCAGGACAAGTGATAATGAAACATGCTGTGTACTAGACCGACATGTTGAGTCGGGGTTTTCACGTGCTAGCTCACGAAAGCATGAGTCCAATTTACCCAGACACATTATACTGACTATGGGCCGGCAAGTATTTGTTCTTGCTCCTAAATGCAGCGTACTTTAATAGCGGAAATGCAACAAAATACATACTTATACGGTAAATAAATCTTCCCAAGAATATACCTTAAATTGAGATCTTGCCATGAATTGAGTATACCCGATTCAAACACAAAAATCTTTTACCTTTCAAAGCAATTAGGACATGTACAAGTTTATTTTGGACTGTTATTTAGTGCATGAATGGCTGTCTCGTGGACAATCATGCCACATCTCCTATTTTTATTTTGTATTATGCGAAAACATGTTGAGTTATTGTGTCACTGTGGTTGATTTTAGACAATAACATGTACACACTTGTTATACAGGACAATATCGGGTGTCCACAGACTTGTTGTTGGAAGACTGACGGACTGTATGCCAAAGTAGTTCCTGGGAGTCCATCTTAATCTTGGATCCCGCCACTGCAACGCCTGCCACACCTCAGCTGTCAATGTTTGTGGCCCCTGTTAAAAATCAAAGTACATCTGTTACCAAGTATTCTCCTATTCTATATATACAATGTATGTGTAAGAATTTAAAGAATGTACATTTTTAAAAGGGGGGTCATTATAAATCGTTAATACTAAATCGTTAATACTACAGCAAAATGCATAAAAACACAATTAGCAACAAAACGTATGTGTGTTTATACATACAGACAAATCTGAAAAAGTACCTGAATTCATGATTACATTAATTAATGTTTTACAGAAATTTGCTGTATTCATTTAAAATGTACGAAGAGGCTTTTAAAAGTATGTCAAACAGCTAGATTTGGCTTCGTATTTCAATTTGTTTGAATTGAGTATTTCTTTTACTATGTTTGGATCTTGGACTTCCTATTTTTTGGTCAGTCTCATACTCATCCTCCGTTTCAGGGTCATATCCGCTCCGCTTTCAGACTCCGTGGATAATAAACATTGACGAGCTTGTGAGCTTGTTTCCTTGTGTGGAGGTTGTCTCATACTATTGATGAGGTTGTCAAAATTCACCATACTTACACGCCATTGGTAAACTTGTATTTTACATGTAATTTACAACTGCCTCTTTTGACAACACCAAAAAAAGCATTTTGAAATGGACATTTACTGGAATGATCTAATTTACCATATCAGACACCATTGGCTTAATCAAATTCTAACGTTACATTGTCAAATCTTTAACGTTAAATTTTCAAATCTTTATATC
>JAULBM010320427.1:0-13573 GCA_032357055.1 Geukensia granosissima | reverse complement strand
TTTCAAAGACAAATTTAGGAAGTACAATACACTATACCTATACGTCATATAACAAATATTTCCGACTTTGTATGGTTACAGAGGAGTTGCGGCTCAATGAAATCGGTCTCTTCCTTTAGTAGTATAGATTGATATATTATGTTAAGACTATTCTCATGTTTACGTACCGTCACAGACAGTCGATCTTCTTAACTTATTTTATCCAGTAAATCTTATAAAAAAGAGACAAAAAAAAAAACAAAACCAAAATGTCAGAAAAATACGATCATTGCCCCTTAAGTATCTATTAATTCCTTTTCATATCACTGGTAACAATACGCAGAATATGAGCAAAATTCACCCAGTAGTCCAAGAGGTGTTACGCTTTCAAAAAATTGGTCGATGGACGGGTGGACAAACTACAATGTGTTAAAAACCGTATCTCCAATAAAAATTGACAAAATCTAACTGGCAGTAAAGTTTTTCCATCTTCATATCACAAGAAAAAACTAAATAAATACGATTTAAATAGAACTAAAGTCCAAAGTTGATGCAGCAATTATTGCTGGGCTGGATGAACACCCTGCTGGTGACAATGTCAATGAAACAGATTCTTTGTCTGACAAAACAGCCAATTACAACCACATATTTGTTTTTAGAAAACAAGTTGGAATAAATGTTGCGTGGTGGCTTTAAAACAAAAATATTAGACTAAATGATTATGGTTAAATGGTAGCCTTATTTAAAAAGGTAAAAACATACCAAACATGAAAAATACGAGAATGTACAACAACAAGAAAATAAAACTTTGTACCCAAATTATGGACAAAAAAAAAAATAAATTGACTCCCTGTTACCATGCAAGCAAAACGGTCGTTAAGTAAGATAAATTTTGTATTTTAGTTAGCCTGAAAATAATACTAAAATTTTGCAGTCTTAGTTCAGTTTTGTTTGCAAGACAGGCATATCACATAATATCTTTACCTCCTATCAAAGACGACATTTCCAGAATGGTGGTAAAGTATATTACATACATTATAACAGGTAACATTTAGTAACATAAATAATAAATAAGAACAAAATCTATTAAGTGTTTTCAGTGTATTTGCGCCTACAGTGAAGGATGAGCAATAGTCGAATAATTTAAAATATGCTATATTCAAGCTACTTTGTTCAGGATGAAGGATCATGATAATCTTGTTTTGACAGTGTAAAAGAGGTTTATTTTTACACAATTTGTGATTTTCTGTCTTATTTTTAACTTACGTATGCATGTACCGTTGACTTCTTCAAAATTATGACAACACTGCTTTTTTCTGCAATGAAGAAATGCCTCTAAAATGATTGCAGAGTGTAGATCAACTGTACTCTGTCTTTAAAACATAGCGGTAGTTATTTTGCTTTTCACAAAATTAAAAAAATTATCACAAGGTCTGTTCTCAGTCAGGTATTTAAATTTTTGACGAACCATCAAAGACAAATGAAGAAAAGTCTTTAATTTAAGATATGTGTTATGGAATTAATAACTTCATGTAAACGATTTGAATAAACCATACCCATTTTCAAGACACCATCCAGTGCCATTAATTCCTGCAAATAAATTAAATATTCCCAATAATATTAGGATCATTTTATGATCTTAAATGACAAACATAAACCTGGCAATATCTATCACCGGAAATTAAACTGTCAATTTCTATTTTGATTGCGGAAGAGTTTATCTATCTCATTGACAAATAATTTCATCAGTGTCATACTAAAGTTTTAGGATCAAGATGGATTGAACAATGAATTTTACGTCCTAGATGCATTTCAATAGAGGGCATTATAACTTCTTTCATGAAGGCTTCCAAATAATGTTTCAGAAACCGTTTTGTCCGATAATACACCTTTAAATAAATAAATAGCCACATCGGTGTAGATCATAAGGCTAATAAAAATATTTCTATTCGATATCTTGCCATACATACATGTGCGTTTAACCGCCTCGGTGCTGTAACGGTTCGCATGCCCGCCTTGAGTGCGGAAGGCCGTGGGTTCGATCCCCGGCCGGGTCAAACCAAAGACATTTTAATTGGTATTTGCTGCTTATTCGCTAAGCACGCAACATTAAGGAGTAAGATCAAAAACTTGTAGGCCCATAGTAATGTGTCTGGGAAAAGTGGCATGTCTTCCTGCGGACTGTTGTTTTCGTGAGCTAGCACGTTAAAAATCCGGCTCAGCGCGCGGTCTAGAACAAAGCAGGGTTCATCATTATCATTATTCATTAATATGTTCTTGTCTTGAATATACATGAAATATTTGCCACTGGACGTTAAGCAACATTCAATCAATCAATAAATCAACCAATATATGTGAATTGCAATTACAAATATACATCAATAGCGGTAACAAATGAATGTGTAATACGAAGTCCATTGAAAGAACTCCGAAATTTATGGTTACCATCTATACCGTTCATTAACAAGTTGACTAAATTATCGTTAAAAAGGGGTCATATTAAGAACAGCCCACAGAGACACGAAATGTTAAACCATAAACATCAATTTGAATGATCGGCAAAGTCCAAAGTCCAGTTCAGAGTTCGACAAAATAAAAGGCGAAGTGCAGAAGAAAAACACAAAGAGTATTAAAAAAATACAAATACTCCTTTATAAACCAGAAAATAAATTAGCTACTTCTAAAGATTGTGCATTGTCTGCTTCACTCTCTGAAACTATTGTTTTAATTATTTGTCTCTAACTTTTTCCTTTTTTGGGCGGAGAAAGGGGGCGTACGCCCCCTACGCCCCTCCCCCTTGAATCCGCCCCTGGTAGGTATTTGTAATTGATACCGTTTACATGGCTTGGGACAGGCACTTTAAGTGTGTGTCAGGTTCAAACATGTTTGTGACTCAAAATTGGTTGTAACTCAAAATTGCCCCAAATCTAGGACAGTGGTGGGACAAAACGACATGAAAACAAATTTTAAAAACCAAATACATAAGATTTTTTAAGTCGATACATATATAGTACGCAGACAAATCAAACAAGAAACAACTAGATGTACCGACCTAGGGAAAGTACGAGATGTTTCTGACTGTAAGTTCAAAATCCAAACATAGTTATTAACCAGCCTAATTCTCTTTAGCTAAGACATCAGTCAAAACACATCTGCCTAGATTAAGAATATCATTTATTATTTTTGGATCCCTGTCTCATAGACATTCATACCACATAATTTATAGTCTCCATCGACTAAAATGATTTTTGTAAAGATATTCTTATTTTCTAAATCACTTGCTTTGTGTTTTTTTAAAAGATGTTTGGCCTGCATGTAATTTCTACTTTAGTTTTGACCTTAAACTTTCACTGAGGTCCGGGTTTTAAGAGATGGGGTGCGATATTTCAATACTTTTAACGTGTACAAAATCTTACAATGGTTTTGACTAAATCTGATATCATAAATCAGCTTCAGAATAGCAAATGCAACATGACGTCAATCTTACTCAGTTTTAAAATACAGTTTTCTTTCAAAAATTTGTTGGTCGAGAGGTCTGCATTAAATCTTGATATTTTTATTTTTTTATATACCAAATATACAATAAGCAATGAAAAGAATCTTCGTTATAAACATTCATTTATTTCTCAAATTAAAAATTAAGAAAACAAAGGAGATGTTATAAAATGAATTCATAGATACCAAAGGGGCAGACATAAATCGTTAAGTGGTAACAGACAAGGCCATGGCCAACAAAATGAAACGAAAGAAAAAGATAGAACACACAACACTACACTGAAAACTAAAGCTGGGGTAACACGAACCCTGCAAAAAGTTCATGAGTGATGACTCTAATCTTTCCCTGAGAAACCCTTGGCCCAGTAGCTTTCTTGTCAGCTGCAACACTCTATCAATAAAATCCTGATAGGAAATACAAGACTTGAAGTCTCAACTGAGTAATATTATCGCCGATTTATTCCTTTATTCGTAAGAAGCTGACTTCATACAGAGCCTTCTACAGAGAAATAGAAAAAGTAAGCTCAATCTTTTAGTTTCACGTTCTGCTATATAGATTATTTCCTTTCAATGAATAACTCTTAATTTGGTAACTATGTTGAGCGCATTTATCCCATTAAACATGAAATCAAAGATACTTCAGAAACAGAAAGTTCTGCTTCACACCTAGACTTACATATAGAAATTGACAGTAAGGGCGGGTTTAGAACAAAACTTTACGACAAGAGAAACGACTTTGATTTATATATTGTAAACTTTCCGTTCGATCATGTCTAGCAGCATTCCAGCCGCACCTGCATACGGAATGAATACTTCTCAGTTGATACGCTACTCCATTACTTGTGCTTTATATCAGGATTTTATTGATAGAAGTTTGCAGCTACTTGGCCAAGCGAAAGATTAGAGTCATCACTCCGGAAGTTTTTGGACGTCATCATGAGAGGTTGATCGGTGCGAAATATCCGTTTCATAAATGACAATGGATATCTTCCCACTGCGGTGAATTAAAATCCGTTCCTATACTGGCTGTGACTTACATCAATTGTGACTATACACGACGGGTGCCACTTACTTGCTTACCCTTCCAGAGCACCTGAACTTATCCTGGTTTTTGAAGGGTTCATATAACTCCAGCTTTAATTTTCAGTGTACTGGTGTGTGTTTTATGTTTGTTTTTAGTTTCATTTTGTTGGCCATGGTCTTGTCTGCCTTCAGCTTAACGATTTCTGTCTGCCCCTTTGGTATCTTCGAATTCCTTTTTCAATTTCAACTGCAATATATGTTTATATATTCAAATATTTTTATATTCATACATATATATTTATTTATTTTTTGCCTAAGAAAGTCATGTATTGCAACTGTATAGGACCAATAGGGAAGAACGAAATGTGGATTATAATCAGTTACAACCTGTTTTCGTTAATTTATTATTGGGAAGACTAGATAAATTTTAACAGGGGAAAATGACACTTATACCGACAATGTCTTCGTGTTATACAAGTTATTCCAAAACTATATTTCTACTTGCTTATTTAATATTCAACTAGAAGCATGTATATTCATCAGCCAAGTATCCTCCAAGATCTTAACTGCATTCATGCCCGATTGCAGCGGCTATCGTTGTTTATGTTTTAAGTGATTAAGACATGGAGTCATACCTTTCGCTTTGTCGACGTTCAAGCTATAAAATCAAAAGTTCATGTAAAGATGCAGAAAAAAACCCCTAAATAACATTTCAGTACAATGATTTTAGAGTTTGGTAAATAAATGTTAAGTCATTAGAATGATGGAGTTTCTCCATAAAATAAAAAAAAAAGTTTTCCGGCTATGTTTTGATATAATGCCATTGATTAGAGGTTACTCAATGAAATGGACATATGGCATATAACAATATACCATATTTATTCCACAATGGTACACTTGAGCAACATAATTAAAATCAGTTTAACACATTAATTGAGAGGAGGCTTCAATCTCTGCAGTGTACATGGTAGATTTATTTCTGCTAGGTATGGCTGCCTATTTTGGTTTGTTTATGGATATGAGTATTTCTGTCTGCTATATTTGGATTAAGTTCTTCTGATGAAAAACGGGATATCACATCCTCCTGTTAAAGGAACGTGGTGACTGAAGCTCGTAAATAAAAATTCAATCCAAATAGTCTTAATAAACTTGTTCGTATTTGATAGTCACAGAATTATAATTAAATCTTTAAATATGGTTTTTATTGGTATTAATATTGACTTTCTTGTTAATAGGTAAATACTGAAATAACCAGTTTATATTACAACATTTTAAAATTCCTGTCTACATATTTTCAAATTGGCATTTGCACAATCCCACGTTTTATATGACTTCTAATGTTATTTAAACACTTAATACAATTGGATGGGTTTTCATTTATACCGTACTTAAGGAAAACCTGGATTATCGATTGGGTTTTGATCTGGCAACTGCTTTCGAAGTCGATACTTTAGTTGTATCCTGTATTACTTTTTATTGTGTTTGTTGTTGGTTTTTTAGTAACAATTTCAAGTGTTAAATCGATTTCAACTTATTTTTATCGTGTGTTTTTATTGCTTTTTGTTACTCCACTGTTCGATGTTAGACGGAGGATTGGGCGCCACATACTTAATCGACACTCACAAACCAATAACCTGTAGTCCAGTGGTTGTCCTTGTTTAATTAGTCTTTTATTTTTTAAGTTCACCATTTTTCAACAGATTAGGTCGATTGTCGTGTTTTAGGAATAGTTCTACATTTTGTATCAGCATGTACCGTTTGTTTGATCTTACGGTTTTCTACTGCTTCCTTTTTAATCCGTCGTTCATTATTAAAACAAATTAATATATTACATTTGAAATTTTTAAAACTGTCAGAAAGTTACAAATGTTATATTCAAAGCAAATATACAATAGATTTAAGAATAAAGGATACTTCCGTCTTGGTTTTATCTTGAAGTAAATGGCAGCGAATATTGTTGCGAAATGTCCCACTTGAATTAAAATGACCTTGTCAGACGTTTGATATTAAAGAATATAACAAAATATTTTAAAAGTCATATATAAAGTGAAAAATTAAATATGTAAATTCGAACTTTGATCTCTTTTATACGAGCATTGTTTTTGTCTTGTACCTGATATATAAAAATAGGAGATGTGGCATGATTGTCCATGGGACAGCCACCCACCAAATGACAGTAGAATTTAAACTTCTACAGTTCCCATTACAGCTTTCAACAATACCATACCATACATAACTGAAAATGTAAAAGGCCCCGAAATAAAAAAAATGTGAAACTTTACATAAAACACGAAAATCGACCTTACCGTATGCAAAACAGATGGAGAAGATATAACATAAATGACTAATTAAACAACGACAATCACTGAACTACAGGTTTCTTGCTTGGGACAGGCACATTAGTATGTGGCGGGATTAAAGCGGTTGGTGAGCGGTCAAACCTCCCCTAATCTGGGACAGTGGTGTGACAAAACAACAAGAAAAACACACTATGATAATCGGTTGAAATGGATTTAACACTTGAGATCGATACTGAAAACCGATAACCGTTTTAATACAAGGTAAAACAAAAGTATCGACCTCAAAAGTGTATTCGCAGTTGCTGTCTTCTAGTTTAAAACCAAAAACCAAGTTAACCTTCACTACGGTGTCAATTTAAAGACGTCCAATTGGATTTAGTCAAAGATATATATATATAGACAGAAAGTAGAAAATGTTATCAAGTATGTTATCATTTATATTCATTTCAGTTCCTTGAAATAATGAAAAAATGAATCTGGTGAGTTAATATGCATATTACCACATTTATAAGTTGCACAATCCAAAATCACCATACGTCCGCAACTAAGACGGTAATGTTTAAAATTTATTATGTCCGAATCAACATTAAAACGCGATATGTAGAAGAAAAAAAGTTCTGTGAATTTCAATCTTAAGGGTTTTGAGTCTATTACAAGATGAAATGTCCATTTGGTTATGCGACCGACTCAAATGCAAATATACGATTGCAAAATAATAAATTTTCTGAAAACCTTGTTTACTAATGAATTAAGACGTCGATTGCCAGGTATTACGACATATCAGTGTTAAATGCTGATGTTTTAAAGATGTTTTCATTCGGATTGTCAACAAAAGACTGAAATGCTAAACATTTTTATGCTTGACTTGCTTGATACGGTGTCTTGATCCTAGATTAACGTTAACGGTAAGAATTATTTCTAATTGAGTTATAAAGGAAAAATCATTTTTTCTAAAAGTAAATCAATCTTATTTCAAAACTACAGCGAATGAGGGCGAATTATTATTGTCGTGACCAGAACTGAGAAATTTTATTGGCAGATTAAGGGTAAGGCGGCTAAATCCATTAATTAAGAAACTATAATGGAAAGTAATTAATATTGTAATTTTAATATCTACGGGAAACATAAGTGCTGTTTAGCGCCAACCATAGGAAGAAAAAGAAATCAAAAGTTTAAAAAATTGAAGTCAATAGGCACTACATCTTCGAAAACAAGACAAACACGAAACCCAACGGAAATCTAGTGAACTAGACACAACAGCTTATTAACCAGACAGATGAAAATTTCTTAGTACTGGCCGTTTCTTTTCTTTCACTCTTATACTCTGTGTGATTTATGGAGAGGAATCAGATATCAACTTATTAACTTGACCAGTCATTGAACCTTTGACGCTTCCCACTTAAAGAAAAATTACACCAAAAACGACTGTTAGTGACAAAAGGACAGAAGCTTTATCCAAACACAAAGAAAACAAGTTAGTAATTTTATCGTGATGTCAAATAAATGATTTGTTTGCACAGCCAATGCCTCTTCTGAAGAATCATTGAACTTTTACATTAATATACCTGTTCATAATGAAAAATAACTTGAGGTCAGTTTTAAAAACATGCATGTTTAGTAGACACCTAGATAGTTGCATTTCTCGACAGAATGTTTTGTGATAAAATTTATAATGTTGACTAAAAAAAATGACTCAATTTAATTTTCTATCTAACGGAGATCTTCTGGGACATTGTATGTTATTTTTTTCTTTTCAAAAGAACATTTATACAGAAGAGATTGTATTCCTGTAATTTGATGAACAAAACCTTAGAGAAAATTGAAACGTATAATGTGTAATAATTCAATAATAATTAATTGCAAATGTGAATATCTAAATTATTGTTTCAAGAGGATAAAGATAAATCCATTTTCTTCGAGTGCAAAATAGTAATAAAGAAAACGAAATAACCCAAGACTAAATGATTAGGGTTAAAAGGTAGCCATATTTAAAAAGTAAAAACAAACCGAAATAACAAAACGAAATGATAACTTAATTTGATACGCACATGGTTGATCAATATGTGTATAATCAAATTAACTTCTTTATACTTGCATACATTGAAACATATATATATTTATAGATTAAACATATAATAATTTAACATATATTTAACATTGGAACACTTCTGTTTTAAAATCACGGGGTCGATCTCTCTGCTAGTGGGCCTGACATCCTCCAGCCCAGTTGTCAGTCTGGTCTGACATTAAAATGATCAAAACTGTTTTAAAGAGGTTTGCTGCATTTGTTGAAATTCTAAAGCAGAAAAAATACGGAACGGCTTTGAAAGTATTTTTCGATTTGTTTGGATTTAAATACATGTACTTCTTTTACTATGTTTGGATCTGACGACATCCTATTTGTTGGTTTCGATGCCACTGATGAAGGGTAACATATTAATGTTCACAGCATATACAAATTTCCATATTTATTAACACAGGTAAACATGTATTTTGCTTATCGTTCCGAAGTTCCAAAAATAAAACTAGAGGTAAGTTTTATTATATGACATTACATCCAAAACTTAGCTTTGGACAGGATAAACAAAAAAGGTTTTGTAGTAGAATAATAATGCGACATTAGAGTTGATATTTTTGCTCCCAGAACTTTGAGACTAAAAGACTTAAAATTATTTTCATTCATTAAGTCATACACCGCAACTGCAATATTTTCAATAGATGTTCATTTAGATATAACTGTTCTAAATGACGAAATTCATATGTATCAACCAGTCACCTGTGTTGATATACTGTCAAAATTTAATATTTGATATTTTATAAGGGTTTTTTCCTGTTTACTCACAAGTTTGAAACAGTTTATTGCAAGGGTAGCCATTACAACAGTACTATTATTATTATATACATTTCATAAAAGTTCAATTCATTCGTAATTCAAAAGCATAAAAAACATCTTGTTGACCAATTGGTAAATACATTTATTATAGCCATCCGTCTGTAAAATCTATTTAATGAGCAAAATATGATGTCAAATAAACGTAAAATACCAATAGTTACTGATCATTATGATGGCACAGAACATATCTAATTGAAAAAGAGTCCAAAGTCAAACATTGAAAAGATTAAATTTTCACCTGAATGTTTGCTACTGGTTTTCTTTTTTCCATTTTCTTCTGGATACCGAGCCATGTTGGTATCTGGGGAAACACAGTCGTAGATGAGGAAGGTTATAATGCCCTTAATGATACGGTTACAAAATTATCGGTTCTATACACTGATTTTAAATCTGTGATAATAAAATATATACACAATCTCTGGCAATCCCAATGAGATTCGCATACAAATAATAAATTACACAAAATTCAGCCAATTGTTGGGTTAGATTATTACACTATTAGCAAAAGTCGAAGAGATCAGGTTGTTTTAAAGAGGTGTCGCGTTGACCACACCAGGACAACTCATTCTTGTATTTTGGAGAATGAGCCGCCTCTTGGGTGTATTCCATGCCAATGCAGACACATTATATTAAACATAGTTTATTTGACTGTGTAGATAAATCCGATATTAAACACTAGTTCTACACAGTCTCAAATATAAAATATAAATATAAAAGATTTATTTACAAATGTCGCTGGCTTCAAACTTTTGGCATATCTGAAAGACGTTGGTCTGTATTCTCGAATATAGATCAACGTCTTCTTTGTCTTATATTTCATAAAACGATTTTATTATTACCTGTTTGTTGTCTTAATTTGTCATATGTTCTAATGCTGTTGCATATTTGTCCGAATTGTGATATAAATATTGATTTGAAGGTCGTTTTTTACACTTTAGCAACGAATTCTTATAACTTTGTTTTATATGTAAATATACGATGATTTGTTTTAGATGATGTTGGTCTTAACTGTTTAAAATGTCATTGAATATGCTAATCTGTTGTTTAGAGTTATGGTCAAAATGAATATTTTGAGCTGCTAAATGAAAAATATCATTATCATCGTTAAAAAAAGAAATAAAGAACTGATGTAAATATCTGTAAAAAAATGTCTAACCACATGTGACAGCAGTAAGTAGCTGGTTACTTCCCTTGCGTAAGATTTGTCATAAAATAAGTACTTTTCATCGCATTTCGTGACTTGAAGCTTTATAAATTACAGACGCGGCTTTGATTTAATGATTCTTATTAGTCTAGCATTGTAATTTTGTTTTTATGTGCCTATATTTCTTGCAACAAGAATGTAAAGTTTCTCGATGCAACCTCATTATCCGGATAACAATGGTTTGTTCTGCTTCCGGATATCAAATCTGATAATTGTAGTCACCGTTAATATTACAGAATGAAAAATAGTTTTTACAAATTACTTGAGTTTTCCGACGATCTGTTGACTTAAGAAGAAGACCCGAGAAGCACACAAAGAGTGCAGTGGTGTTTTTATTTTGTCGTTTTAAAAGAGGAATTTGAAGATACCAAAGGGGCAGATTAAGAAGACAGACAAGACCATGGCCAACAAAAGAAGCAGCGAAAGACAAAAATAGAACACATAACACCACAATGAACATTAAACCTGGAGTAATACGAACCCTTCACCCTTAAAAACGAGTACGTTTAGGTGCATAAGAAGGGTAAGCAACTCCTGCTCCACTAGTGACACCCATGTGTTACTCAGTAGACAAAACCGGTGAACAGCCACATTCAGATGTGAGTGACAACCGGTATAGGTACAGATTTGTAGTTACGACAGTGTGGAGATATCCATTGTCATTTGTAAAATGGATATTTTGTACCGATCAACCAAATCATGATGGCGACAGAAACATTTCCGGAGTGATGAGTCTCATCCCTCCAAGAGAATCCCTTGGTTCAGTAGCTTTCTTGTCAGCTTCAACCCACTATCAATAAAATACTGATAAGTAGCACTAAGCCCTAGGCCTGGAATAGCGTATCAACCGACAAATATACACGCCGTATAGAGGTACGGCTGGAATGTTGCTAGATATGAACGGAAAGTTTGTAGTAGGAAAGTCATCTCGCTGTCGTAGAGTTTTGTTCTTAAACCGCCCTACTGTCAATTTCTATGTGTATGTCTAGGATTGAAGCAGACCTTTATGTTTTTTGTACTATCTTTGATTTCAAGTTCAATGGGATGGATGCGGGCAACACCAAATTTAGAGTTAATCGGTGAAAGGACATTATCTATATAGCGGATAAGAAACCCGAAGACTGAGCCAACTTTTCCTCTGCAGAAGGCTCCGAATGAAGTCAGCTTCATACAAATGAATCAATCGGCAAGAAAGGGTGTACAGTTGGTCTCCATTTTAATATCGACAGTCTGTTGTAACACACGTTCCAAAACATAACAAAAATGTTGTCAATTAAGAAAACGGCATTCCAAAAATGTAATTTTTAAAGTACTTTTTGTTTGATTCAGTACGGTTAATAAAAAAATAAGGTTTGTTGCTGTTGCTAGAAGAATGGGATCTAGATTTTTGACATTTTTACAGATCTTTGGAATTTTTTAGAAGCCACATTTCAATTGGTTTTAATTTGTTATTTAATTTCAATTCATGGTGCCTTAGATTTAAATGCTCTTTTCCATCGCACATCCTTTTTAGATGTGTCTTGATTTTAGGTTGATGTTTTACTTGAAATTTTACTGTCAACATAAACTTATGATTATACTAACATATCTTGGACAATATACACAGGTGTTAAGAATTTGTTAAGAAGATCTTAGAGCAAAGTCGATATCAAACGATGATTGATACTACAAATTTTGGCAAATTATGAAGGATTCAGAAATCCCGAAAGATCAACATCTATCTTTACATGCGATCAATATTTCAAAAGCTGCAAACTATTTGTTAATTTTTCACAAATAGAAAAAAATAATAATTTCTTTTTTATCTCTGAATTTATAATGTTTTGATCACAAAAATTATTTATAAACCTGAGTGTATTAGCAGAAGATTGATTATAGATTAAAAGTGTTTCCGATATTTCCCGATTTTTTGACGTCATTACTTTAGGCTTTTCCAGATAATCCGCGTATTTATAACGATCACGTAGTTAATTATGATGCAAATATCATACATGCAGTACACATCGGTATAAATCAGCAAAATGTTTTTCAGGGAAGACTGTTCAGTTGTTTTTAGTACAAGCATTCCAATAATTAACATAATAAATCATCCTTCAGACATAATACTTATAAGAAAACAAAATCGACACAAAGTATATAAGGTAATGAAATCATCCACTTTACAATAAATTTATCACCTTGGAGGTACTTTTTAAAACTGATGAGACCTTATCTGTACTTCCCATGGATCTATTTAGGAAAAAGCCTTCAATTTGTTCATGGTTCATCTGCCGTGTTGCATATATTGCGATTTATGTTTAAAATATAATCGACAAAAATTTTGCAGACATGAAACATCGTGATTTTCGCCTCTGTGGACTTCTGACGTCTGGTGTGGGAGGCCGTTAGTTCGATACTTCACGGGATGAACTGAATGCAATCAAAATATACAGTCCTTGATGGCACATTGTTGATTTTCCTGGGTTTGACTGCCTAGTTTTGGTCTGTTTGGATATGAGTACTTCGTTTTACAAAATTTAAATCTCGGCTTTCCTATGCTTTGGTTCTATATAATAATGTGAGATAACTCCTGGAAATCCACAAAAACCAGAGGCCCCACGGAGCCTGTAATCGCTCACCTGGCAAACTTGGAATTTGTTTGTTACACTGTCTGCATGTTTGCAATTTCATATGATTGCA
>JAULBM010320416.1:0-13573 GCA_032357055.1 Geukensia granosissima | reverse complement strand
TGGGGTAACAAGAACCTTACAAAAACCAGTGTGAGTTCAGGTGCTCCAGAATGGTAAGCAACACCTGCTCCACTAGATATTTTCGTTAGCATTTCTGACAGATATGTAGCCAGTATATCATAAAATCAAATATAGTCTGATAGATTTCTGTAGAAAAGTTTGTATAAGGATCGAACATTGTAAACTAATAGATAAAATATTCAAAAATTATGAAGTTAATTTCTAGTTAACCACTTAAAAGTGTCATAAAACAACTCCAGCCTATGGTAAAATAAAAAAAATATTTATAACTGCCGTAAATTATTGTAATGCAAATTATAAACATAAAACATTTTATTAAATAATGTACAGTAGAAATAATCAGTGTGTTTAATCGTCCATTCTTATAAATTAACTATATATTTTCATATGAGTGACTTCACTAGAAAGTTACCCATCTTCCGACCCGAGTTAATATATCATCTATTCTGTAAACAGTGCTTCCGGATATTTGAATCAAGGGTGATAAACCTAGCGTCACTGCCATCACAATGCTAAACGTAGATTTGCTACTAAATGTCTGCATTAGAAATGCGTAAAATCCAACAAGTACAATTATGCAAATAAAATTTGAAACAAAGAAGAATATTAACGCTTTCTTTCTAAGCTTTCTGAGGCCAAGTATTCTCTCGTTATCTGATATTCCATTACTGATGTTTGCACCAACAGTGCTGGCCACCAAATCTTCCCAAAATTCGTATTCACTCTGGTTGTAGTCATTGATACTTAGTGATGAGGCGCTTAAACTTTGCAGCGATGTTGTTTCCACTAAACAAATGAAAAAACATGATATTAAAGTAGATTTTTATTATATAATGCAATTATTACTGAAAATAGAATGTGAAGATACCAAAGGGGCAGATGACATTAAAGTCAGACAACAGACAATACCATGACCAAACAAAATGAAACGTAAGACAAAAATAGTGCAAACGATCTTTCGCAACACAAACCCAATTATGACACTATGTAAACTGTATGATTTCCAAGCTTTTTTATTTCCATGTGGTTTCATAATTTAAATTTGCACACTTGTTTCAGTACTGATATTGCTTTGCCAAAATGAAAGATATACTTTATGTATAAAATTCTAGTACTCTAAAAACATAACTAACATTCAACTAATGCTGAATTTAATATCGTCTTATATCTGTATAGAGTATTATGTATAGTTTAAATTGGCATTTGAAACAAACAAATTAATAGATATAGAAGATCGTTTGGGTTAAACAAAAGATTGGTGTGATAAAGCAAAAAACACAGGACCTAGTACAATAACAGAGTGTAGGCTTGTTCTATTAACTTAACGTGCCCATTTAGCGATTGTTTGATAAAATAGCAAGGGGGTATGGTTATAAAATTGATTAAAAAGAACGTATATACAACACTGTACAAGGAGATAAATTTTAACTATCGTTTACGGTGTAATAAGTTAGTTTCCTGATTCGACTTGTTAGAATGAATTGTGGATTTAATTTGTGCACATTTTATTCTAAAAAGTCTTGCGTCAAAGTTTTTGAAGTCATTGAATCTTATTAAAATTTATAGTTAGATTGATTATGTTTGCTTCCGGTCTCAACATATCGCGCGGAAAAAAGCAATTTGCGGCTTAAAATGTTATTTTACTTTGTCACTGCTAAAACGTTATCGTTGTGTAACCATCAGTATCTCCAATTTACAATCCAACAGCGGGCTGGGTTTTTCTCAAGCCACTTAACTGGCATAGCATTTATTTAAATCAGTAGTATTAGGACCATTTACCACGCATCAATCTGTTTTAAATCAGGTATTCGTAAAATATTTGTTGAGATACAACACAGGTATAATAACGCTTCATTTTACGTTCTTTTTTTGCAACCAACGAAATTATTGAAGCTTTTAATTGCTAATATCGATGACATATGACAACCCTTAAATGGCCGAAAATGTCATGAGATCTGAAATTAAAATGAGCGGCTGTCGGAAGTTTGTTTGAGATTTTACTAAGATCTTATTTTAATCATATTACTTCATGCATCGTATTCTGAAATATCTAATTTGTAATCACGAATCCAGCAAACCTCCTAACATTTTTACCATTTTATTTCAATTGTCATTTATCATTATAAATAATTGTAAGGCCAATCTGTCTCATACCTTGCTGCGACTTTCTCGCTTTCTTCATTTTTCTTTTGATCTTTGGTAGTTGTAAATATTTTGGAACGGTAGCTGTTTGCTGAAATATAAAAATTATGCAAGAACGTCATTTAAATACGAACAACATTTAGGAAAACATAATAAATTCCTACGAATTAGATTGAAACATGAACTGTATACTAGTTAACGATCAAGTTATTACATTTTTTAATTGGGAGATATTCGAACAGTTATGAATTTCAAAATTATCCGTACTTATGATTTACCACATCTGGGTACAACAGTTACCCCTATATCCAATTCGTATCCTGATTGCCAACTTATGCTTAATAGGATAATTGTCGAAAATTGAAATCCACGATTAACTGAATAGTCAAGTATTCATAAATACATAAGTTATGATATTTAGCAGCACCAGCGTATACGGTTATCGTTTAATAGCTTATACATGTGTGTGTCATTCAAGTTCTTGTATTTCTAAGAATGATAGAAATTTTTAAAAGAAGTGTTTAGTTTTAATTGCTTACATTGTCACGAGTTCCCCACGACTGATCCACAATATTACAGACAGCATACAAAGGCAAGATCAGATTCATAAAAGGTATGAAAAACAGGTAGACAACACCTGTAATTAATATCCAGATATCAGATGGGTACAACAAAGCACCATAAATATAGCTTCCTATGACGATCATTACGAGAAATCCTTCTGCATGCTCGAAGGTGCCACTTTCAAAACCTATCAAAAAGAAAAAAAGTATATTTTTACAAGAATGTGTCATTTAACTATACACAAATCTTTTCCTTGGCTACATATGTGTGTTTTTCGCTTGGTATATAGTAGAATTCGACGACGATACAAGCGACCAGAAGAAAATCTTTACGTTAGATGACAGACAAGACTTTCCTTGAATTTACTTGCATATATGACATTTTTGTGCCATGAATATTTATTTACACAATATCCCTCCTTTTTTAAGACTATGACTATAAGAACAGTATTGAAAGACAAACATCAGTTTGACTAATAGAAACACTACAAAAATTACAGACAACTATGGTGCTCCCGTCGAGTAAGCAGCATCTACTACACTTTATAATATACGGCACCAAATAGGAAAGCTATCTTTTAGACATGAGATTATATACAAAATTGGTAATATCCAAAGGATTTGTACAACAAACAAACGTGTATCAATTATAATGATACGTACACATACAATAACACTTTTCTTAAATCAAAGATTTCTTTTTTCCAATTCCTACTTTTTCCATGAGAAGCTTTTACTTTCGAAGTAGCACATTTATCGATTTTATTCTTCATTCATGCATTGTTTTGTAAAGTTATGAAATCAAAGATAACTTTAGATAAATATATATATACCTTTAGCTAGATCTTTAAAAATAATCACTGTAGAAGAAACGAATATGTAAACTGTCCCTATTCCAAACACCATTATCAATAGTTTAGTGACCACCATCTGAACCGTCAAAGAAATTTTTGTAAGCAAAAGTAGAGAGTATGCAAAAACAACTGTTGTTATTACTGGAGTTACAATAACGAGCGGTGCACCAGTAGCTAATTCTAAACCGAGGCAAAGCATGACAATGGTGGAACCCGGATATAACAACATAATCAGGAACAACTGCAATAAATACAGCGTATACACCACAGAAAAAGCGCCGTTGGTAGACAACAGGTTTTTCAGTTTTCTTATAACTAATACAGCGTTTGCATAATCTGATAACAACCATCTCCGCCGCTGCTTCATAAATTCTGTAGTGTCTTCTGGACAAAATGTTGTATTTCTCGCATTACTTGAATATCTCAACTTCCATCCTTTCAACATCATCAAAGTGCACATCCATCTGTCTTCTCCTGAATATACAACATAATTGTATCAGTAATCAGTCCCGATATATCTTTTTAAAGAAAAGAAATAGTGCAAACATTTGAACAAAGAAAATATACTTTTAACATGGTATTGCTATCATATCCAAATATTTTTGCATTTGTATATCTTTGTTCCTCCGTTTTTATTACATCAACATCATATCCACATCATTTTGTTGCATTCCTCAACGTTTATTACATCAACAATGATAGTGATATTGTTTAAATACTTGAATAAAAACATCATAGCAGGGGAATAATATATCCGTAACTTTCGTGCTACAACAGTATTATAAGTTTTCTGCCATATATTTAACGCTTTACCATTGTCTTTTGTAAACACGTCTTCCATGTTCTCAACAGGTCCTGAATATTCGTCTACGACATCTCGGACAGCTTCTAGCTTATACATACTAAAACAACCAGGACAACACATGACAGAACCAATTATATTCTGAGAACTTTTGATAATCCAAAAATCTAAAATGTAAAATAAGACATTTTGAATAGCAGAATATACAAGAATATTATAAATATTGCATATATTGATACAGTGTCGACAAATATTTTAATTTTTACACGCATTCTGTCATTTCCAAGATGGCTGATTTGCACTTAAAATGGATGCCTACTTCCAAATAACCTGTATGTATACGCTGACAAATTGCAAAAGGAAACTTTGTGGCCTGAAAGGCTTAAAAACCCAAACAAACGTATTGTTAGAGGTCTAATAATGCCGACAAAGATTGTCTTCTTTCATTTGAGTTATTCTAGTATTTTACATGTATATTAAAATTTAGTTTTCCGTGTATATTAATCATATATCAGCGTAAGCTTTATTTATTTGACCTTACAATTAATCATTTAAATTTACCTTCATCATGAACTACACGATGTGAATTAGTTTAAGAAATTATTTTGCTTAAATCTGAGGAAAAACACTTTTCATCATTTCACTAAAATTTATGCATTTTCCTTGCCTTTTGCATAATCAAACATCTGAAGCCATACTATCGGATGGATGTGTACACCTTTAGGTCGTGTTCTTCCACAAATTGCTCCGACAGCAGGGTCAGCCTCACACATATGTAATACATCCATTATACTATTATCAACAAATGTCATATCAGCGTCAGTTGCAAGAATATAGTCATCAGTATCGAGATCAAAGTCATCCGCATAAATTTCATGTGTATCCACTGCTGTAAATATGTTAGTAGGTAAATAGTGCTTAGTTGAAAGATTTTCGACAGAGCTGGTGTCGCCTACGAAAATTTCTACGTACGGAACGTCAGTAATTTCCGTGTCCATGCTGTTCAAATCGTCGTGTCCACTGTTATGTGGTCTTGCATCGGGCACGGTTAATTTGTGTGAAATTGTTTTCTTTTGCCAATCAACTGTCGATGTCGATTCCGCTGAAAGTAAACTAGCATATGAAGAATGTTTGGACAAGTTTCCCGAGATCCGTCTATATTTTGAAGATCGATAGTTCAAAATGTATTTCATATACATAACCTGACTCCAACGTTTTTTAGCTTTAACTTTCTTGATATCTTTTAAATGAACGAAGAGTTGTATACCGCTTTCAAGTTTCCATGACAACTGTATACCATATGGTGTGAATAACATTACTCCTTGTTCATTATCCTTTATCAGATTTTCCTCAATAAGACCTAACAACTGCAGTCCGAATTGTTTGATATCTTGTTCGTTTGCACCATTATCCAAGAATATATGCGATTCCAACGAAATATTTTGTCTTTTTAGCATTTCTGAGTACGATACGTTTTTAATGCTTGTCAACAATCTATCCATTTCTATGGTTGATTCCTGGTACATAGTAGTGCAAATAAAAATTCGTCGATAATTTTTTTTATTCCGCAGATTTTGATATCCAGTTCTATATGCACTATGTGTTTTACTTAATAGATATTGTGGTGTCAAAATAGTATTAAATGAAAAATAATTCCCACAAATGTTAACTTCTCCACAAATAAATAGCAAAATTATCGGCAACACAAGCAATCCCAATATCAACAGATATAGAAGATAATATACCACAGAGAAAGTAGTTTTGTTAAGATTATGGTTAATGGTTTCGACCCAATGCAAATGGCTGTCAACCAAAACCTCTTTCCATAGTAAAACTGTTAAAACAGAAATAACAATAGATGACAATAACATCGGGAAATACACGTTTAGTTTAGTTTTGATAGAGCTGTCTTTGAAATATCCAATAGCCTGGCAGAGGAAGGACGAAATAAGCATAGTGACACATAACCATATCTCTGGTTCATCTGGGATGGTTAGTGATGAGAAAATGAGTCTAATGGATTCTTGCATATCAGTATTATTATTTCTTTGTAATATATATGTTACTATGACCACTGTGAACATTTTCAAGACAACATACAACAAAGCTGAATTCTGGAATCCCTTGCCATTTGTTGAATGTATGTATTCTTGGAATTGTGAAGTTATAATTGCAGATAGTATAAAGAGATATAAAAATAACAGCACAGTATCTTTTGCATCCATATAGTCAGTAGTAGATAGCAGGATTCCAGACGTTATCACAACCGCAGCAAACAGGATCTTTAAAATTACTTGTGTATAATGCCTACATTGATTGCTATTCTGAAAGACAAGATCAAAATTGACAAGATTTAATTGTTTACTTGTATTGAAAATTTTATGTAAGTATCTAAAAATATACTTGTGCTCTAAAAGGTTCAAAAGACTGAAATAAAAATCCTAAATTATGCAAAATAATGCAAAAGATAATGAATACACTCGTTAATAAATTATATTATTTTGAATAACCAGAAATAAATGTCAATTATGCAGTTGTTTTGCATCTTTTCGGTTTATTATATTTTTACATGCTTAACTTATATCCATTGTAAATAATCACACTGAAAATATAATTTAGTTCTGCACGGTGTTATTATAACCAGGGTATTAACTACATTTATCCGAATTTGTCCCTGTTTGTTTTTACTTCAGAAACATTGAATAATTAGTCAGGGGTTACGGTAACTTCAAGAACAAGTGAAAATAGAAAACATGACAGAAATAGAAAAAACTCTATCACAGCAAATAGATATTAAAGTAGATGTTTCGAAGGGAAAGGGGAGTTACGGTCTCTTTTACGAGGAATGTATTGCATATTGTATTCCCAAAGGCTGGATAACATGTACACGACTTATTTGACTATTACGGGTAATGTATGAATTTGTTTTAATATGACACCTGTTTCATGTTTCTGTTTCTATGTATGGTGTATTGTTTGCATTATTTAGCAATTTTGTTTACATCGTTGTATATAAACTTTAAAATATTATGCTAAAAGATTAGATTTGCGTACATTTGTAAATTTTCTCATGAGAAATAAACGGTTGCATGTGGGCAACACATTTTTGACAATACAATAAATGTTCGCCTTTAAATTGTTTTTGACATTTTATCATTTGTTTTGGTAGGGACTGTGTTGTCCAATTGAATGCTTGATGTTTTTCTGTTCTATGTGTCTTCATTCGTGTTTTGTCAATTGTTTCTTCTTGGGTTTAGCCTATCTATTGACTTGTTTTAACTTTGGTTGACCATTTTTTCTCACTTTTAACTTAACAGTCTGTCTTTCATTTTGGTTTAAGCAAACGGAAATAAACGAAATAAATTTTAAGATAACATTAAGAGATAAAGGAAAATATTAGAACAAAAAAAGTGACCTGCATAATTACATGTCAAACCAGAGTCTCCGAAGAGCAGGTTACCGGTTAACTGGCAAATTGTGGCTATTCTTTACTGCACTTTTTATGATCATGACATCTTTTCATGTTAAACTAAGTTTATTATAAGTCATCTAGAAATTAGCATCTGCAAACGATTCACAAATTCTGTACAGGAAAACATAATTCTCATGCTTAAACAATTTTATGACAGAACATATCAGAATTTGGACCTCAGACCTTACGATTTGCACTGGTGGTCGGGATGAATTTTCGATCCCTTTTAATCTACTAAGGAGTATATGCCTAACATTTCTGAAAAGTTTTGTCAATTCTGTTCAGTGGTACATTAGAAAAAAAGTGAGAACATAAAATTTTCACAGCCCGCATAGATTCAACATCTAACCTTAATCGCATCATGGCGGCCATATTGAAATTACGATCCGAAACAATTCACAATTTAAACATATGTACATGAAGACTGTGACATCGGTTTTTTCACCTGTCCAGTAATCGGTACTTTGATAGTTTTAATGTAAATAAATTACGAACTGTCATATTTTCCCCTCCATTTGCAAATTTGTTGTGGGATTTGGTGACTAAATCGTTGTTCTTGCAGTCAGTCCACATAGAGATTTCTGCCAAGAGGATTTTTAAACGTTGGACCAATATTAAACTTAATCATGACATGCTGGGCATTTGCTTTTTTTGATTGGAAAATAATTCACAAATTTTGTACAAGATCACAAAACAATCATTCCTGCAAATTAACAATTTAATTGGCCTAACCTTTTCTGAAAGCAAGGTTTTTAAATTAAAGTTTTTGATCTGTTTCAAATTTACAAATTTAAAGTGCTTGCATCAAATGTATTCCGTAGTTTCTGAGAAGAAAATGTAAAAAATGAACAGTTCAATTGAAGTAAATCATGAGTTAAATGTTAATATATGTGATGTAGTTCAGCTCGAGAGAGTGTTTTTTATTTTAAATACCGATAAAAAGAATATTGTGAATAAATTGTACTGTATAGACTTGATTTCAACAAGCAATCGACTCGCCCCAGGAGATCATTGAATATTTCCCTAAAAACTCAGTAAAAAGATACAAAATGTCTTGTTTTCTCCACATTACGTTTGTAAATTGAATTGACATTATTAGGGAAATATTTTAGGTAAAATGTAAACTACTGCATTAATTTGAAATTAAGTAGCACTAAATAAATACATTTATATACTTCAATTGCATTAAACGCAGACATATAACGAAGACCCGACGAGTTGAAATAATTACAATAAACAAAAATGGCCAAAATTATAGCTTACCTTTTTACTTAAGATTGTGCTGACAATTAGAGCTGAGTTAAGAATTCCACATAAAAGGAAGCTTGGAATTTTGTGAATCAAACTCACAAATAAACTAGTTACGACATAACCTTCTGCTAATGCTGCTAACGTACCCTTAAATAGATAGAATATGAATATTACTTAAACTAGTTGACTGTACAGTTTGTTAACTGTTATGCTATATGTTTTATGTGGTTAATTTTATTCGAAACTGCAGATATGCTCAGATGAATATAATTTCTTTGTGTTTTTAATGTAGTGGTCCCTAGTAGTAAAGAAAGATTCAAAATTAAAATTGGTGTACATGATAGAAAATAACAACGCAATTCGCAGAATTGGGCAACCCCTTAATTTTATGGCTAGACGCCCTTTGGAGACTGGGACATCGGTTGTTTCACCTGTCCAGTAGTCGGTACTTTGATAATTTTAATGTAAGTCAACTTAAAACTGGCATATCTTCCCCGCAATTTGCAAATGTGTTGTTGGATTTGGTGATGTAGTATCAATCAATTAGCCTTTTTAAGGATTGTCTGTGGTTTTCGGTATCTAACAAACCCGATAAAGAAATTATCTTGTTTTTCTATGTTTTTTTAGCATCATATTACCTCGATGCAAGTTTACCACATATCTATTAATATTTTTTAAATTCATTATACTTTATATAATATAAAAGGAGGAAATGCGGTAAGTTAAATTTGTACGTGTAAGTCCTGTTTATAACAAAATGTGGCATGCGTCAATTTGTTCCCATCCCTCTCCTTAAAAAAACAAAATTAATATTGACGTTTTGATGACAATTATCGAAACGTATTGTCTAATACAAAACTAATTATCAAACTGACAGAAACACACCATAAAAATGTGTTTTAAAAAGACCTACCAGTAACAATGCTCCCCAGTGTGGCCATTCTCTTAATTTACCTCGTGTTGTAAACGATGACTTCCATATTTGTGATAGGAATGATGCTACATATGGCAGGAGGACAATCAAAAATGTCACTGAAACCCTAAAAATGCAAATTATTTCCATCAAATTTGGTTTGAAAACATCAGGATATGCCTGCTTTAATGCTTAAGTCTAGTTAAAGTACATGTACGTTTCACTGAATTGAGTCTCTCATGTTTTGACTATTATTTCTTAAAGCAATAAAACAACCCGGTAATAAAAATTTGGTGTTCAAAGTATCTTATGTGTCGTTGTTTGTCGTCTGGTCATGTGAAAATTGTCCGACGACGTCTAAATTCTTGGATTTCTGGTTCCGCCAAGCTTATTTTTCCTAGCACTTCGCACACATATATGCCAATAGATAAACAAACCAATCAAAACATTTTTCATTTTCTTAAATTTAGAAATCCTGCGCGCAAATATTGTTATAATGGAAAACGACAAGATTTTTCAATTTTCCATATGAGTGGAGGAAAACTAAGAATATGTATGAAAATTTCGAAATATGCAAAAGTTACCGGAACCTTTTCTCCGTTGCGTTTTATGAAAAATATGAAGATTTCCCAAAGGGATTTTTTCAAAATTTAATAAAAAGTGAGAGACTCAGCTTAGTGAAACATACTTGAAACGTTATTTAACCTTGTTTTGTCATGTTTGATTAAACGTTACCATATATATTGAAAATATTTAAGAGGCAATTGAAAAATGGGTACTAGAGACCTTAACTTAAATATTCGTGTTCTCATAGTTTATATAATTTTAACAAGATTTATGTGTGATATGCTGGTACTTGACTTTATGCATAAAATACAATGTAACTACGATTAAATATGTTAAAGCCCATCATTTTTTCGTTAAAATGCAGGTGAGAAAACACATTATTTTACACGATTGAAAAGTTCACGGAAATTTAGTGGACTTAAGCAACAGCTTTACGAGAAATTTTGCAGTATACAATCCCGAAAAGATGTGAATTGTGTCTCACTGGCATGAATTCCCCCTTTGGTATCTTCGAATTCCTCTTTCCACATTGTTTTTTAAATATCACTGTTGCAATAGTGTTGAAAATACTTGCCATTTCTCTGACGAAATAATTTGTCTACGGCTGATTAACAAAACCAAAGATCCTTGCTGTACAACAAATAAACCAAGAATCAGTCCAAACAAAACCAATCTCAATATAAGGTTTATAAATGTCATTATCTACAATAAATATTAAATATACAAAAACAGTCCTAAAATAGCCAGTCTCAATATCAGTTATATATATATGTTATTATTTACAATGTGGTAGACGGCATCCTTTTTCTATACTTAAAACCAGTTAAAAACTTAAAATTTTGAACAAACATTTACATCATGTGGTTTTGCAAAATGTTGGTAAGATAAATGGAAAATTTAAGCTTACAATTTGGAACTTCACAAACATTGATCAATAGGGAAAAACCGTAGCAGTTATATTGACAATTTATATTTTATGATACGTGTAGAGATCAGATAATATGTGTCACGTAAAAAAGTGTCATTCTTGAATTTTGTGTGCTTGCGTTATCACTCCACCTACAGTGATATTGTCCGCTGAATCTTGTTGGTAATTTTTATTGTTAGTGAGAACCAAAGACCTAATGCAAAAGATGACAATGACGTGTAAAGATTCCATTTTATTAACTTTAAACATCACAATTAAGTTATTATAAGTGCTAATGGAACGAAACTTTTTTTTCTCTTTTCAAATCATTCATTTTTATGTTCAAAGAAATTAGAAATAAGAAAACATTCGCTATTTTCAAAGTAACAGAAATTCATTGTGCCGTTCATGCGATTATGTATACTTTCCGTGAAGAGAATGGCAACCCACAATGCTGATTTCAGAAAAAAATCTATGTTCGTTTAATATATAACAGAAAAAGGGAATAATACATCCATGAGCATATAACCATGCAAAAAAATTTTCAATTGACCAAACGGCAACCAGTGGAGCCTTTATGTTTCGATTAATGTAATTCAAAGCAGTAGCACGAATTTTTACCTAGAATGTTTTAGATATATATATGTGAAATGAAGCTATTGTTTCCTATGTATATTTAAAAATATAACAAAAAGATTGATTGATAGTTGATTGCTTAACGTCCAGTGGCAAATATTTCATGCATATTCAGGACGAGAACAAGTTCAACAATTTTCAATATTGAACAAAGGGTGGGATGGGACACAACATGGCAACGGTTTTTGACTGCCACTGGAAAAAGGGAGTGATGGGTAGGGACATAAATTTAGCCTTTTGTAGTAGTATAAACCTACTCTTTTTCGAAAACTACAAAATGGGTCTTTTACGTGGAAGGAGTGTGGCACTCTCTAAACACGTCACCCACTATGGTCCACGGCCAACCCCCAACGAGAGGGCCTCCCCTATCCGCCACGTGGGGTTCGCGATGCGTCAGCTCTGTGGGTCGAGCTCTGGAGACAGCTACGGTGCCCAGAATAATAAAAAGAAATATTTTATCAGGAGTTAAAGGATTCTAGTATAAAGAAACCATAGGACTTTGTTATAAAGTGCAATTTCAGTTACATTTTGTTATTAACTGTTGCTTATACATCAACAGTGAAACGTCATTCAGAATCAAAATAATACTGTTCATGGATGAAACACAAAAATGTTTAGTGCTTAGGACAAAAGATTTTTAAAAAGACCTATACTGTACTAGCCGAATAATAAAAAATGGGCAAATAAAGTTAGTGGCCAAACATGCGTCTTATTTGAAGAATATTTGAAATAAAACCATAATTTTATACAGGATGCATAATGTGACGAGACAGTATATTTTTCTTATATGAAATGAAAGATGTAAAAAGTTACATGTTTTTTAATTCTATTATCACTGTCCTGAAATGATCCTAAACATAATATTTAATTAAAAATGAAATATTTATCATATTTTGAAAAACACAAATTAAATGTCAACAAACATGAATCTAATTTCAACATGTAAAGCTTACTTGAAACAAATTTCAAATTTTTCAACTTATGTGAAATTAAATTATGCACAGATTATCATCTTTACTTACAAGTTACTGGGAAGACTATGGTGTACCTTAATGATAAAAGTGAACAAACAGTAATCTCTTTCAAGGCGTTTCATTTCAATTAGATTGGGTAATCACTAAAACAACCGATAAACGGTTTGTAAACTTTAACTGATCACAACCGGTGAAACCCCCGTCAAAGTTGTTCGTCAATTTCCTCATGTTTACTAAGGGTGTGTGTTTCCCTAATCAGGCAAATCATCACTTGACTTCCTTTTATGCATCTGCATTGAAGATACATTTGCTTTAGTGACGTAATTATTTATTTTGATAATTACTATTGAAAGAAATAGATTCCATACCTGTCGAACAGGAATGCATAGATTGGCGTGTTTTATGTATAGTTTCACAATTTGAATTTCGGGGCCTTTTACAGCTTCTGTTATGGTATGGACTCTGGTTCAT
>JAULBM010320405.1:0-13574 GCA_032357055.1 Geukensia granosissima | reverse complement strand
TCTATCACGAACTCTAAAAGTAACTCGAACTTTAGCTGAAAATGGAACTCGAACTAGACGGTTAGTTACAGCCCCATGATATACCATGTTTAGCTACTGTAACAACTTTAATGACCAGTTATATACAAATATTTACAGATATTTTTAGGGTAAACATTGTTTGTAAACAAATGCTTTAGCAGATAAAATACATTACATTTTCATTTGATTTGAATAGTTGTGCCACTTGTAAAGACCTGAACATGTATGTGTTTCTATTTTAATTCACCTAATATAGTCTATTACTTATAAAATAATCTTCTGACAAAAATTTAGAAACGACTCCTGATTGTGAAGAGGCTGGTCCATCTACGCTGTCAGAGGAGCAAAAGGGTAAATATTTAATTTCTAGTGTTTACTTTTCAAATAAAAAAGCATGCGAATAATGTGGATATACGATGAAAACCTACAGACTGAATCTGTCTAACTTTATTAATAGACCTTGGGCCAAATACAATAGAAAAGCAATACAGAGTCAATCTTTAAATAGAAACAATGACCCGAGAAAGACTGATATTTAATAATTTCCTATGCTGTTTCCAGATTTTAAAGGCGAAATTAAGTGTTTGTTCCTGCAGATAAAGCAGCCAATAACATCTTTTGCACCATTCGTGTGACAATAAGACGAAAGAACATCATGTGACTTAACGACACTTTTCGAAGGAGAACGATATTAAGGTCTTTTTCCAGAAAGCTTATAACCTAATGGTGCTGGAAGATCTTAAGTTCTCAAGTAATAACATAGCCAAAGATATATCTACATTTTGATATGGTGCAAAACGACGTGTTGTCATCAATTATAACATCCAATGTAACTAATTTATAGTTAAATATATTAAATTTCTGCTAGATTTTTAAATAAGTATATGATTATCAAGTTTTCGATGTCCCCCAAACAGGGAAGAATAAGATTATGACCGATGGTGTAATGATGCATATTTAATATCTCTATTTCATATATCCCTCGTTTGATATCATTAAATTGTAGAAAATTTCCTTTATGATCCTCTGCTCTATCTATATGAGGGGATAATTTGTAAAAATAAAAAGCAATGATAATACGTGGGCTTCAATAAGATATCGTTTGACATTCTTTGAAGATATCACGTAAGTTACTTATAGTAATATTCTTTTCAAAAACATGCAATTTCGTTTACTGTCGCGGATTATATAAGTAGCAATACAACATAGTCACAATATTTTAAAGTTTAAAATAAAACGTTAATACATATTACCAAATGTAAAAGACAAATATTTCTCTAAGCAGTGAAGCTTCTTCATTGGCAAATTACGAAATGATTCACCTGTGTTACATCACACATAAACAAGAAATAAAGGACAGTAGTAGTTCTATGTATATATAATATCAGCAAGAGAAAAGAAAAAAATTGTCATCATATGCAATGTTCGAATTGCAAAAAAAAACCACAAAAAAAAACACCCAATTACAGTGAATAAATGTATAGACAACAGAGACTCTAGGATAATGGATATGTCGGGTAAAGGTATCATTATCGAAATGATGCTAAAATATTGATTCAACGAAATAGGCCGTTCAGTATGTCCGTCTGCAGGATGTGTCGATAATATGGACAATTTGAAAGCTCCGACTGCGTGTGTGAAAAATTTGAGGCCGTTCGGGACATACCCATCAAATCACAATCTCCGATATATGCTAAAAGTTTATTCTTATACAGGTTTAATAAGGTTTAATAAGCTGTAGAAACATTTTAACACGTGAATTACAGAAATTGCATTTCTATAATTATACATGAGCTCCCTTTGAAATTATTTCATTGAAACAGATGGTGACTCATGCGGAAATTCACAAGGAAAAGAAAAGAAAACACTCCTTAATAAATTGAGGCGTAGTTTTAGGAAATCCAAAGACAAAAAGAATAAGAAGAAATCCAAAGCTTCAGGTTAGCACATATTAAACCATAATTATGTATGAAAACTGAACTAGATTATTTTTAGTATAGAAAAAAAAGAAACGATTAAGGGTCAACAAGGCAATGAGACTTTTTTTTAAAAAACGAATAGTGGAATACAGCATCTACTTTGCAAATTAGGAACTATTATAGCTACAAGATAATAAATTCTATCTGGAAATAATGAGCAACCATATATCAAATTAGGCCTATGTATCAAGCAGCAATTATAATCTACACATTTTGCCCCATGCTATTTCCAAAAATTGACAAACTTAAAAACTCTTAACGACATTTTTTAAAACATTCTTTTAAAAATATATACAAAATTACCAAACTGAATAAAGGGATCGACTTTTTTTATCTAGTCAGTATATTTAGACACCACAAGTTACTATAAAAATTTTAACTCTAAGAATATCGAACCTTCCATTCTCTCCTATACGTGAACGAATCCCACCGGAGGTGTAATTGTTAACTATGAAAATTTCCAGAAAGATTCAGAAATTAACAACTGCCCTTTTTCATGTGACTTTCGTAGTTCGAAATACTGATATGAATCACGTGGTCACCGAAAGATTATTTCTTTCTTCCAAAAGACCGTGATTATCGTATACAGTAGCAACCAAACACAAGTCGACCAAAGGTCGCGTTGTTATCAAAATATCATGTAATAAAAGCTTTGACAAGTATATGAATCAAATACTGGAAATAGTATATAACCTTCTAAAAATTATGAAACGAACGTTATGTAAAGATACCAGAAAATAGCATGCTGTTTTCAGTTTCAAAAGTCAAAATTTACGAAATTTATAAAACAAGAGTGTTTCCTCCTGTATATAAAGAAGCCAATAATTGTCTGTTGAAACTATTATATAGGTTAGTTCAACACGTTTCAAGCTACAAAATTGACAGAGCAACATATCGTCAATGAACATCTTAATGTAACTACCCAGTTAAAATGTGAATGTTCCTACATTTAACTGGCTTCCTAAACTTCATAATTGTCCCCAGAAGTAATCAGGGCATTACAACCTCCAGACGGAGAAAATGTCAGCCTGTTTTTTGTTATTCAGTTTACAGGAAATGATCCGTCATCACCTGTGTAACGGATATTCCATATTGACCGACAAGATTATAATGTCAATCGTAAAATGTCTTGAGTGATGAAGCAACAAATCCCTTTTGAGCAGTTTCTGTGTCAACGATTTAGCTCTGTCTATAATATTTCTATATTCGACACATGGTCGTGTTGAGTTGAGAGATGCTGGCGGCAGGTAGAATGTTACTGCTAATGAACGTTTGACTATTGGAAAGTTGAGTTAACAAGTTTGTCATATAGTTTTGTTTAAAGCATTGCTCTATTCTCCATTTCAAAATGAAGATCAAAGTGAAAGGCAGAATCGGGAGTGTTCACAATTTCAAGCTCATTTGGTTAGATGAGGTGAAGAGAATAACCGAAACGTGCGTTGTTCTGTGAAATAATATCATCGATAACTTATGCTGAAATTAAGGCTTGGTCTAACTTTCTTTCTTTTTCCTGTGATAGCTCTTGAAGAAAGTCTGCCTCAAATGAGTGCACAAATAGATCGGCGAGGAAAGGGACAACAATTCATGTCCATAAGAATGCGGTCGTCTGCTGACACAAACAGAACAAAGATGTTCTCGATTAGGAAATCTAGTATATTTTGTAATATTCTCCTCAGTATATTTGTTTTTATATTTTGTATTGCGTAAAACAAAGTTTTTTTTGATTCTACCAACAACAAAAAATATTTGTTTCAACTTTTTCCGGTCCTTTTTTATAAAAGCAACTATGAAATATATCGTTTTAAGATGATTTGAGAAGTGCGTGTTGAAGGATACATAGAGCGAGAAAAGTCCAATGTTTAGATGCTAAAAGTGGAGACATATGTCTCTGTTGAAATGCTGATCCAAACGATCTATTTTATATTGGTCATGAATACAGATCAACTGACAATTTACGAATTATACCACTCAAATAAGTTTGCAACAAATGTAAATTCCACAATTTTTCAAATGTTAAAATTTGATTAGGTTTCTTTGAAAATCTTACGATCTTCATTTCAAGACATTAGTGTGGTCTGTTTTTGGAACAAATCATGGAATGACATAATTACGATTAACATCAAATTTGAAATTAAGTTTCCAGTTTTCACAAAAACCGACATTTTCAAAAAAGTACGTAAACATTTAATGGAACTCGGGTAGTGTAATTTATTTAGCTGCACATAGAATCTTCGGAAAAGTAAGGATGATTAGCTTTTACTTTGCAACTTTTTGTCAAAGGGCCCAGGAAGGGAGGCTTTCAAGACACCCCATTTCTTCAGCGAAGGCAATATCTGAAATGTATGCCACCAACTGATAAATTGCAAACTTGACACTATTTTTACCACTAGTCCATTTTTAATCAGTTAGATGCCACAATCCTTTTCCTTGCAAAGAAAAAAACTCATGCCGACAATTTAAAGTCATAAAATTTGACGTTGAACTAACGTTAAATGACGTTATCACTGATCGATGTTCAACAAGTAGTGAATAGTTTCATTCACGCGTTGTTTCCTCAGTTGGTTTATTTCATCTGTTTAATTCTAGTTTTAAAGAAACACGATAATTTTATAAGGTAGAAAACTTTCTAACAGTATATTTAAAGACAATGAATCATGTTATACACTGCCCCAAAGCTGGAAAATATTACTTCATACTTACAGTAATTCTTTTTTAAAAATGTAATGATATTGTATCCTAAAATATCCCGCTCTAAATGATGAACAAAATTAATCACTTTTACTTATCATTGCAAATAAAATCGATTTCTAACTTGATGATTGACGTATGAAGAGATTAGGAAACAAATATATCTCTCCCTTTTTTCTATATAGCATGACAATCACATACCAATGGAAGAAAACATAAGTAGTACGTATTCCCTGTGTCCGCGTTCTGAGGGTTATTTGTAAATACTTTCCTGTGGGTCGTTTGTGGACAACAGGACATGGGTCATTAAGCCAGGTTTTTGATCAAAGTATAAGGCTTAAAATGAAAAGTAAAAACTTCTATTATTTTTTTATCTACCGTATGAAATGTCTGTAACAAAAATCAAACAGAGTTTTATAAGATCTGCAACAGTCGCATTACATACAGCTTGAAAATACTAAGAAATACTTAACTCGATACAATTTTGTCGATATTTAAATATTGATATATCTATATAAATATAAATCTATTAAAGATCAATCGCGTACAAATATTTAGTTAAAATATCTTCGTGCTGTTTTATGCATTAATGTCTATTTTCAACATTACTCTTTAAAAAAAATTGGCATTTTTACCAAAAAAAAGAAAATTCTTGTTGAAACAGTCAAAAATGCCCCTTTTGATGATTACCAGATGCATCTAGGAGCTTGTATTGCTCACATTACAATGGAAGAAAAATGTACCCCTCAGTTAACAGTAACGATTAGTTGCCAATGGGAAAAGTCGAACCAAATCTGGTAGAGGACTATTTCCCTAAAGTTTGATTATAATAATTATTATAGCTTCAAAATAAAGTTTTGTTTTATTGATTGATTGAGTGATTGATTGATTGTGCTATCAAAGTCATTATCACAGTTCAGTAAAGTACAATAATATTTGAACAAATGAAAGTTTTGTTTTAACTGGCCCAGAAGTTTCGGCCAAGATATTTTCAATTTATCGTTTCGTCGACTTTCGCCTTTTGTCTTGCTGTCACTTTTCTTTCGCTTCCCATGTAGAAATTCAGAGCTTTTCACAAGATGAGTATTCATCCCTTCTTAAAGGTCTTGTAAAGACGTCTAGATGTGAAAATTTCTTCTGTTTTTCTCGTATGTGGAGTGCAGTCTTTATGTTATGTTATACCCCATATAGAAAGTAAATTATTCAAAATATAAGGGTTTCTTATTAACGTTACCAAAATAATACCAACAAATCTAAAATAAAATAAGTCACCCGAATTTTCCACAGGACCCTCAATGTATTATTAATGTATTACCCCCTCTTTCGATTAGAAACAACTGCATTTTCAATTGATATCAAAACAAGTTAAAAAAATTAAATTTTTGATAATTTCCTTTTTAAAGTGTTTCCTTAATATCTAAAATTTATTTCGAAAATTTTTCTTTCAAGATTTTCTTGACAGAGATTTGATGTCAACAGCAACTTAACCAAGGGTTTTTGTAAAAAGATTAAAGTCGTCACATCGGAAATGTTAAAATCACCTTGAAGAATTACTAGCTATTGATTTATATGAAAAATCCGATAATAAATATTAACATATATTTCCATCATCGTCATAAAGCAAACATGTAAAAATGCTTTTCCTTTGTAACTTCATCAAGGATAACTTAACTGAGTAGAATGACAGAGGCCACAAGTTTTTCGGTCGTCATCATGATTTGGTTGACCGGTACGAAATATCCATTTCAAAAATGACAATGGGTATCTTCTCACTGTCGTGAATACAAATCCGTTCCTATTTTGGTTGTGACTAACATCGGTTGTGACTTTTCACCGGCTTTGTCTACCGCGACACACGATGGGTGCCACTAGTGGAGCAGATGCTTAACTTTTCGATGCACCTGAACTCATGCTGGTTTTTAGTATCATTGATTTCCTGATACACATATTGAATTCCAAATTTAAATTGAACTTGAAAATCAAGCTTTGAGTTGTATCTTTCACGAACTCTAAAAGTAACTCAAACTTTAACTGAAAATGGAACTGGAATTTAGACGGTTAGTCACAGCCCCATGATATGACCTGTTTAGCTACTGTAACAACTTTCATGACCAGTTATATTCAAATATTTACAGATATTTTTATAGGGTATACATTGTTTTTAAACAAGTGCTTTAGCAGATATAATACATTACATTTACATTTGATTTGAATAGTTGTGCCACTTGTAAAGACCTGAAAATGTATGTGTTTCTATTTTAATTCACCTAATATAGTCTATTACTTAAACTTAAATCTTCTAACAAAAATTTAGAAACGACTGTTGATGGTGAAGAGGCTGGTCCATCCATGCTGTCAGAGGAACAAAAGGGTAAATATGTAATTTCTAGTGTTTACTTTTCAAAAAATAGAGCATGCGAATAATGTGGATATAGAAAGAAAACCTACAGACCAAATCTGTCTAAACTTTGTTAATAGACCTTGGGCCAAAAACAATAGCAAAGCAATACAGAGACAAACATTAAATAGAAACAATGACCAAAGAAAGACTGATAATCAATAATTTCCTATGCTGTTTTCAGATTTTAACGGCGAAATTAAAGAACTTAAGAAAACTCTTAAGTGTTTGTTCCTGCAGATAAAGCAGCCAATAACATCTTTTGCACAATTCTTATCATAATAAGACGAAAGAGCATCATGTGACTTAACGACACTTTTCGAAGAGGAACGATATTTAGATCTTTTTCCAGAAAGCTTAAAACCTCACGGTCCTGGACGATCTTAAAATCTCAAATAATAACATAGCCACAGATATATCTACATTTTGATTTGGTGCAAAATGAAGTGTTGTCATCAATGAGAGCATCCGTTGTAACTAATTTATAGTTAAATATATTACATTTCTGCTAGATTTTTAAATAAGTATATGATTATCGATTGTTCGATGTCCTCCAAACAGGGAAGAATAACTTTATGACCGGTGGTGTAATGATGTATATTTAATATCTTTATCCAATCTACCCCTCGTTTGATATCATTAAATTGAAGGAAATGTCTTTTATGATCCTTTGCTCTTTCTATATGAGGGGGATAATTTGTAAAAATAAAAAGCGATGATAATATGTGGGCTTTAATAAGGTATCGTTTGACATTCTTTGAAGATATCAGGTAACTTATTTATAGTAATATATATTCTTTAAGTTTTAAAAAAACATGCAATTTCGTTTACTCTCGCGGATTATATAAGTAGCAAAACAACATAATCAAAATATTTTAAAGTTTAAAATAAACCGTTAATACATATAACCAAATGTAAAAGCGATTATTTCGCTTAGGAGTCAAGCTTCTTCATTGTCAAATTACGAAATGATTCACCTGTGATACATCACACATAAACAAGAAAAAAGGGACAGTAGTAGTACTATGTTTACATAATATCAGTAAAAGAAAAGAAAGAAAATGTCACCATATGCAAGTTTCGAATTGCAAAACAAAACAAAAACAACCAAGTATGTCCTTATTCGCCCAGCTCAAACAAACATAAATTATTTTATTTATTAAATAAACACAAACCCTTGTTTCAAGGAACAGCTCGCCAGTATATGTGCAGCTAGTTTCGAAAAAACAAAGAAAAAAAGGCCTTTTTTATATGCCAGGATTTTTAGTCACATTCAATGGTTCAGTGATACTTTCTTTAACATAGCCATCTTTAGCTATGTCTGTTTTCCACCGACCATATTTCTTGAAAAGCCTATCCTCTACTTTTGCCTCTGCTGCAGCAGTAGCACCACCTGATCTTAAACTGTTTAATCCAAAAGATTTTTTGTCTAGACTTTCTAAAGCTGATAAAACTATGTCTCTAGCTATAGAGTAAGAAAGATAACCTTTTCTAAGGATATATGTATTTAGAGATTTACAAAACGAAAGTGGACAAAAATGTAGTCAACACTGTCTTCCGGAATGTTTGCCATTTTACAGTATCTTAACAACATTTTAACTGGACATGTAAAGTTATTTGTCTTAGCTATAAGAACGTCTCTACCTTCGCGGTAAATGTCTGTTCTGCTGCCTTCTAAATATAATCTGACGTGAGAATCATAAAATTGTATATAATGTTGCTTCAAAGTAGACAATTCTGAATATCTTAAAAATCCATCGTAGCCAATTAAGCACATGCAAGCTAATCGAAGATATTTAGGATTAACATCAAATTTACCATGTATATAAACAATATTTTTATCATATCCGGTGTCACTGGCTCTTTTTTATCAATTTTATGTCCAATTGTTCTCAATACACCTTCCTTAACAGTAACAACAAGATCCAATTTACAACAGATCTATTTCTCCTGTAAGCCTATATGCCCAGCTTATAGCATAATAAGCTTTATTAATAAAACTGGCAGATTTACCAAGATAACACTGATGTACCAAATATGCAGAAACATTTGCCTCAGAAAATGGTAGTGTTCGTTTAATATTCATAGATAATGACCACTTACAAAAAGCTTTGAATGCATTCCTGTACTGCTTCTGTGTATTAACAGATCTGAAGGCCAAGCAAAAATCTGGAAGCTGCACCAATAAATCTCCTAACGGGTCTCCTGGAGGTGAGGATCGTCCGATATTTTTCCAGATTCCACTCTTGAAAATATCTGCAAATCGTATAATATAATGAAAAAATTATGAATAAGATAATGAAATTTTAAGATAACAATAATATTTAAACAACCATGTCAACTTCAATATCATGTTCATGATATAAGGACCATGTTATTAACGTGCCATGTCAAAGATACTAGGACCATGTACTATATCATAAAAACAAATAACACTGTGTCTCTACAGTGTCATACATGTGATATAACACGGTAGCATCTAAGCTTACCGCTAATTCAGTGGATAAAAAACTCTCAGTTCGAAAAATACAATTTAGGTTACTCCCCTTTGTATAAATTCTGTCAGATTCGGTAAATTCTTACATCTGGTATAATCAATGTACTTCTAGCTTTACACGATATCAGATGTTTGATAGCTTTTACTACAGAATAAATGGGAGGGACTAACAGATTATTGTCTCCCGACTAGTCTTGTGTAAAACATGTAAAGCGTCTACTGCTTCCGAATTTTGATTCCAAAATAAAGAATTAAATCTCAATGTTTTGCTGTTCAAAACACTTGCAAATCTGTCTATGGAAAAGAAGCCCCATAAATTATCTATAAATTCAAAAAATTCATTTGAAATTCCCCAGTCTTCATGGTCAATCATTTCGCTACTATAATCAGCTTTTGAATTTTCTGAACGAAGTATCCACTGAATTTCTAAGGAAATACAATAATTTGTACAGATATTAAAAATTGAGAGTGCAAGTCTTTTTTCATGCTGCCTGCTCTCACTATATGTAAAGAGTTTTGATTATCAGTGTACCATTTAACTGCGAAACTTCGCAATTCGTCATTGTAACTGTTCAAAGCGTATTCTATAGCTTTCATTTCCCTCCATGTGGAACTTTTCGTAATTTCATTTTCCTCCCACATTTTGTGAAAAATCTTTTCTTTCAGTTCTATGGTATTAGCACCACAAGCAATATTACTTGCATCTGAGTAGATAACTACAACTGATGGAGAATATGGTTTTAAAAACTTCAAATTTTTATTTCTGACATTTTCCTTCCAAAATAACAGTTCCATAAAAACCTCGTCGGGGAATCCCAAGATATTCTTGTCTCTATTGACATATAACAATATCTTGTTATAAGTCTTGTTAAATTTTCATAAACAGGAGATAAGGAAATTATTTTTCCTATAACTTGGGCCAATTGTCTACCTGATATTTTGGGAAATACAGTTAAAACCTCATCAATTGAACTAAGAAGATCAGAAATTCGCCTTTCTGGTATAGAAAGTGAAAATTTTGTGGAATTCCATGTTAAACCTAACCATTTTAGATCTTGAACAGGACTGAAAATCAACTTCTCTTCATTTATAACAAAACCTGCGTCCAGAAGGGATTTGTTGACGAAATTGGAATCCTCTCGGCATTTTACAAAATTATTTGCCATTCCGAAACCATCATCAAGGTACAAAACAATGTTAACAGCATTTTGTCTCCATAATTTTACGATAGCTCTGAGACACTTAGAGAATAAAACCGGACTTGAACTTAAACCAAAAACAAGTACCGAGAAACAATTAAATTTGTTTTTCCAAGAAAACCCTAGATATGTATGTCGTTGAAGGCACACATCATAATGATAATAACCTTGTCTTTAATCAAACTTGAACAAAAAGCAGCCTTTTTGAAAAAAAATGAAGGGCTAATCTCCAATCTTCAAACTTAGATTTTTCTTTTTTTACGTACTTATTAAGAACACTCAAATCAAGAATCAATCTCTTCCTACCTGATTTTTGTGTAGCACTGATAAAGTGTTAACAACAAAAGGTTTGAATGTAACTTCATATTCGCAACCTGATTCTACAAGTTCTGAAATTGCGGAGTCAACAAATTCGGAACTTTTAATAGCTGATTTGTTGTTTTTCATACACATGCTAAAAGTTGAATCTAAGAATGGGATAACATAACCGTTTTTATGGTGTCTATTACAAAGTGACTAGCGCTTATTTGAATCCAGAAATCAACATGTTAAGCTAATCTACCCTAAACACCTTTAAAAGAAGAACTACAAGAAAATTCTATCATCTCAAAGTATTCTACTTGCGCCAAAAACTCTTCTATGTCTGATGTTTCATCACACCAATTTCAGAAAAAACTGAACTAATTATAAACTTATCTTTAAGATCTTGCACTTCATTGTTTGTTCTCCCCGAGGGCGGCCGGGGTATAGAAAAATGCCGTTCGGTTTCTCCGCCTGCAGGTAGAACCCCTGCTTAAGGGGCGTCCGTTAGTTCGGGCGGGATGTATAAATACTCGAACTCCCATTCTCAAAGGTTGTGCCGGGGAGAGAATAGGCACTAGGTATCTCTGTCCTTGAGGCTAGTCCTAAAAGGGGTGTCCCTGATTGTTGGGGATGTATAAATTCGCAATCCGTTCAGAGGGAGACGTTAAAAACGCCCCGTGTTTAGGAAATGAACGTCCAAAGCACGCTAAAGACCCCTTGTAACAGCTCATTTTGAGTGGCCAGTAGGTGGCCAGTTACAAGGCTTAATTTTCCGCCCCTATCCAACACGCAATTTTTCTAGTGGCAGTCTAAAAGTCCCTCCCTTACCTGTCCCTTTGTTACAGTCTACATATTGATTTATTGTCAACTAACTTGTTTCCGTCCTGAATATGCATGAAATATTTGCCATTGGACGTTAAGCAACAATCAATCAATCAATCAATCATTGTTTGTTGGATGCAACTGGTTGAGTGGTGGTGTTAATTTTAAGGGAACAGTCTTTCCTCAAGTGTCCGTATTGTTTGCAGAGATGGCATATGTCCCATGCGCGCGGCTCACGCCGTGCGGTGCTGGCACGAAAGGGCTGCTGATAATGAGGGAAAGCAGCAGCATAAACTGGATTGGGTGTTGTTTTGGGTCTTGCTTGTGGCGGTGGCGCTGGTCTTTGATATGGCTGTGGACGAGTCTTAGTCTTTTCTTTTTACTGAATTTTCAGAAGACCAATCAAAATCTCCTCGTTGAAACGATATTGAATGCGGTTTCCCTCACTCTTAAGGTTAAAACTGGCTTCTTCTTTGAACTTCTTAGAAAGCGTACTAGCTGTTTCTGCAATAAGGTCAGGTTTAAGGGATACAAGCTGCTTATCTAGATAAGATTTGAACAGTTCAAATGTATCTGCCAGGTCCCGGCCTTGTTACTGCGTGTCGGAACTTACTGAACGAGAGGGGGGCTGCGGCTCACGTTGTGACTCCAACCTTTCTTGTTGAATGTCCTGGTCAGTAAGGTCCAACAATGGTTCGGACATAGCGGTACTAGCTGTACTAATTCAGAGCTTCGATTGAGTAATACATTTCACTTTACTTAACAAGAAAACTATTCCCGCTAAAAACGCTCGTGCTATTTACATATCAATCTCATATTACATAAACAACTAACCGCAATGCAGTATATTTTAACCAATAAATTTGTATATAATTTAAATGACCCGCGTGAACGGTTTACATTAAACCAATCAAACACCTATATTCAGACACACAAACATATTTGTAAACAAAAACACGTGCTTGCATAACTTTAATAAATACATATATGGATAATTAAAGTAGTAATAAAAAAGTCTAACATTATGGTATTCTCTTGAGTAGTGTTTTATCAATCTGTCGGAAAAGGCTTTAATTGGGAAAAATCTGAAATTCCACAAATTACATTTTTTTTAAAATTTTGGATAAAAATAGATTTGCCGAACTTCTCTTCTTGGTGAAATTTATTTTAAAGACGATTAATGCCCAATTTATTGAAAAGTACAATGTAGCAAACATTCACAAATAAGCAGAATTAAAAGTATATATTTTTTCCATCTATTAAGTAAGGTATAGGGGTAAATACGACTGAAGTAAGGACAGAAATCATATATATTATAGTCTCATTTGAAAGTTAATACCTGCAGCTTTCCCTTTTTACTAAAATTAAAGGTAATTTTTAGTGGTGACGATGTCAGAGATCTCAAAATTATGTGGGGGGAAGTGCACGGTAAGTCGACCTAGCTCACGGACTAAGATCCAAACATAGTAAACGAGGTATTCACATTTTAAAAAAATATCAGAATAAGAAGCCATTTCACCTAAAGTTTATTATGCCGTTCAGACTAAAAAGTCACATAGGTAAATATATGAGAGTTTACAGACAAAAGAATTGGATTTTTGTCAAATATCTGTTGGGGTAGGGCTACTATTTTTGCCACAACTTTTTTTTCGTAGCTCAAATCAATA
>JAULBM010320404.1:0-23673 GCA_032357055.1 Geukensia granosissima | reverse complement strand
TGAAAACTTGACGCTGGAGCTTTAAGAGTCACTGAACCATGCAAAGTAGGTCAAGGACCAAGGTCATCTGGTTTGTCAGTAATTTCATATCACGAACTATAAGCACACTAATTTTGGTCATCCTATCATGAATACTTTCAGAGATATAGAGCTTTCAAAAAAACTAACGCCGCCGCCGGAAAGTAACACCTATGTCTCGCTTTCGGGACTTCGTCGCAGGCGAGACAATAATAATTGCATAAAATTAAATCTAAAAAAATATATTGTTATTAATAACATAATGACATTAACATTTTTTAAGATATACAGAGGATAAGAGCTTTTTCAATATTTTAAGACTAAATCATTGACAGGGGAGGTAACTCTTATGATTTATTGCAGAATGCTAGATTTCTTGATTGACAACATTTTTGTAATGTTTGGCGGGCATGTGTTTCAACAGACTGTTGGCATTCCAATGGGGACCAACTGTGCACCCCTTCTCGCCAATTTATTCCTTTATTCATATGAAGCTGACTTCATACACAGCCTTCTACAGAGAAAAGAGAAAAAGTTGGCTCAATCTTTTGGTTTCATGTTCCACTATGCAGATGCTGTCCTTTCACTGAATAACTCTAAATTTGGTGACTATGTTGACGTCATCTATCCCATTGAACTTGAAATCATAGATACTACAGAAACAGAAAGGTCTGCTCCTTACCTAGACTTACACCAAGAAATTGACAGCAAGGGAGGGTTAAGAACAAAACTTTACGACAAGAGAGATGACTTTGATTTTCTGATTGTAAACTTTCTGTTCATGTCTAGCAGCATTCCCGGAGCACCTGCATATGGAGTGTATATCTATCAATTGATACGCTACTCCAGGGCCTGTGTTTCCTATCAGGATTTTATTGATAGAGGGTTGCAGCTGACTAGAAGGCTACTGAGCCAAGGCTTTCTCAGGGAAAGATTAGAGTCATCACTCCAGAAGTTTTTCGGTTGCAATCATGACTTGGTTGACCTGTGCGAAATATCCATTTCACAGATGATAATGGATATCTTCCGACTGTCATTACTACAAATCCGTTTCTATAACGGTTGTGACTAACATCGATTGTGACTATACACTGGCTTTGACTACTGAGTAACATGACAGGTGCCACTAGTGGAGCAGGAGTTGCTTACCCTTCCGCAGCACCTGAACTCACACTAGTTTTTGTAGTGTTGTGTGTTCTATGTTTGTCTTTTGTTTCATTTTGTCCGCCATGGTCTTGTCTGTTTCCCGACTTAACTATTTCTGTCTGCCCCTTTGGTATCTTCGAATTCCTTTAAGTCAACTTTGTATGCAGATAAATTGTTTGAAAATTCATATCAGGAAATGGTTTGCTTTATTTCCAGCATTTATTCCATTTCCTTCTTATTTTTTTAAACTATATTATACAAATTCTGCCATTATTGGTAACCTGACATTTTGGCATCCCTTTCAACAGTTACCCATAAAGAAGCAGGTTACTCAGAGAGAACCATGACTACCCAAAACCATTATTTTTATTATTTTTCATTTCTTCCAGAAATTTTTCATGTCCGTATCTACTTTTACAGAACGACCTCTGAATTCCTGTCATCCTGTCAAAACAAGTTTACACAGTGTATTATTCATGAAATAAAAGAAATTAAACCTTGGTTAGTTCCAGAAAAAATAAAAATTTAAAATAATAGGCATTCGTTTGGCCCCAATTTTTTGGTTGCTGTTGACAAACTTGGCCTTAACTCAGACCTTGAATCTGGTCTTAAAACTAGAACCTTTAACTGTCAAAATTCAGACCTTGAATCTGGTCTTACATTTAAACCAGAACCTGTAACTATTTCAAAACCCACACATTGAATCTGGTCTATACTTGTAATTTTGTCAAAATTCAGACCTTAAATCTGGTCTTAACTTGTTACTTTGTCAAAACTCAGAACTCAGATCTGGTCTTAACATGTAACTGTGTCAAAATTCAGACCCTGAATCTGGTCTTTAAACCAGAACCTGTAACTATTTCAAAACTCGATCTTGAATCTGGTCTTAACTTGTTACTGTGTCAAAACTCAGACATTGAAACTGGTCTTTAAACAAGAACCTGTAACTATGTCAAAACAGAACAGAGAAGCCTGAATTTTACTGATATCCTGTGTAAAAATATTTAACTCTTTTTATTTTTTATATCACTTCACACTGTTTTAATAAACAGTTTATTTTATAATCTTGTGTTAAGATACAATCAGTTCTGTTTATCTGAACTTTTAATCTTAAAAAATATTTAACTGATGTTTAATACTACCACAGTTGAGAGATTTATTACACATAAACTTACATATAATGGATTGCTCCCTCTCAGGACACCATACTTAAATATAAGATAGGAATATGGATTGGCCCCAACCTGGGGTTTTAAAGAGAGTGGTTGTATCTAATTTCCTACCGTATGTATCCATACATTTTCTTAAACTGGCTGACATGATATCAGCTCACATTTTGGAGAAATCTGGGAACATTATCAATAGGGGAAGTGGGAAGGGGGTACTCTAACACATTCCAACCAACTTTCTCCCATCTCAGAGCCCTCCTTGTCAAACTCCCAACCTAAGATCTCCCCCTCCCACTATAAAACATTAATTTTCTCCCTGTGAATTTTTTCTCCGTCTTTCCACCCCACACCATCCTCCAATCTTCATTTAAACTCTCTGCACTTGCATCCATCTGTTTTTTGCGCATCAAGAAGTTAGATTACGTCAAAGGTCATGTTTTATGTATAGTTTCACATTTTGCATTTCGGGACCATTTACAGCTTCCATTATGGTATGAACTCTGGTTCATTGTTGAAGGCCGTAATGGGACCCGTAGAAGTTTAAATTCCACTGTCATTTGGTGGGTGGCTGTCTCATGGAAAATCATGCCACATCTCCTATTTTTATTTTAAATAAATGCAAAAAAGTAAAGATATTGTAGTCAACTTTTTCAGCATTTTTATTATGGTGCCAACTTGAAGGTTACTACATAAGCTCATCTGAAATATTTTGAACCCAGGGTTAAAAATCTGATGGGTCCATTCCAAAACCTGATTCCATGATTTTTCAAATGCTATCAAACAAGTAGCAGTACCAGAAACTTATACCGAACAAATTAACAGACCATTTTAAGACTAAAATAATAATGACCTTGACATAGAGACAAGAGACAAACAACATTTCTTAGACACACTGTGTAATAGTCCAGTCATGACACTTATTGAGCTCTGTTTCAAGTACTCCCTCAGCTTAAGATAACTTTCTTTTTATAAGGATCCTAAAATTAGTATTGTATAAGAACAATATTATGTCAGTGGAGTTTTATCTTGTGTAAATATTAGCTGTGAATACAGCGGAAATGGAGAGACAATATCCATGTTAACTTGAGGATTATAATAAAACACCACATTGTTGATTTACACTCCAATACCATTCATATAATGTTGATTTCTGTAAAAGACTCATTGATTTTACAACTTACTTGAGGTTTTTTTATGGTCTGTATGATTATTAGATCACTATATAAAAGTACAACAAACAATATCATATTTTCCCCCAATTTGTTTAAATAGGAAAAAAATGGGGATGGACAGGGGTACTCTCTTTCATCTAATATCCCCTTTACCCAACCTCTCTTATGTTCCTGTTTCTAGATTATTAACTCTGGTTTCCTTTATCTTCGCCCTCCTTTCTCATATATTCCCCCCTCCCCCCTCCCCAAGACGGATGCCTGTATTAAATACCATTTATCTGTTAGAAAACATAAGATAGTGATATATAAGTAGGTCAGATGACCAATATACTGACCAAACACAGAATGACCACCAATTTTATTTTTGGAAACCTTAAACTCAAACACAATAAATAATCTACCTGTGACACACCTTGATATCAGATTCATGTCTATGTACAATATGTTTTCTAACTTAAGCCCCCTTTGAAATTCAGTAAAAGAGAAATTCTGGCTACAACATTATTTTATCTATTTCAGTCCTGAAAAGATGGTGATGACACCTGTCCTTATAAGATTTTGAATATTTGGCATATATTGCCAATCCACCTCACTACATTTGAGGATTGTGAACTGTCTTAGTCTCTATAATATCAAATATTTCCCTTATATTATGTAATTGTCCAATGCCTTGGTCATATTTACTGCAGACATAAAACTTTCCAGAATAAAACATAATTTCAAAATTTTTATGGAACATCACTTTTTATTTTGAAAAACAGGAAAAAATCAAATAAATAAATATATAAAAAAAATAACCTAAAACTATTTCTTGCCAATCAACCAACCTTTCTGTCATATATTTATTTCATTGTTAGAAATGAAAGCTTTTTATTTAATAAATTAACTAATTATCATACAAATTCACAATTACCAACTTCACACTGTTGATAAAAGGGATGAAAACAAAGTGAGGAGAGTGTTTTATGAAGTATGATAATAACATGTCTTTTTTATATTGTTTGTCATTAGTCTCTATCTGGCCCAGCTGTTTTACAGAAAATTGATTATACATTGTCCATAGGATTCTTCAATTTAATTTTCTTGTCAAGTATTTGATGTGAGAACTTTGATGTATTAGGAATAAGCCTTAAACATGTCCATCATTGGTGTGGGTTCTATTATTCATTCAGCACCATCTTTGATTAGACCGATTACCACAAAGAAATTTTTCATATGAAAGTGTCAAAGTTGAATAATTTGTTGAATATAACAAGACATTTTCCTGTCATTATTGTAAAATTTAATTTCAATTTTCTACAAAAATTTCAATCTCATATTGTTACAATTGTACTTCATAACCTGTCTTTATGTTGTGCATCAAGACCGATATAGAGGGAGCATGCATATAATTTTTTTTTAATATAATTTTTGAAACAAATTATCATCATTAAATGGATGTGATTTGGACATTTCAGGATCTGCAGAATTTACCAGAAATTTACTGGTTTTGACATTTCATGACCTGCAGAATTTACCAGAAATTTACTGGTTGATTTGACATTTCACAACCTGCAGAATTTACCAGAAATTTACTGGTTGATTTGACATTTCACGACCCGCAGAATTTACTGGAAATTCACTGGTTTAAGTTTATATAATAACATATAAAATCCATGAATCACAGAAGAATACTTTCTCAAATTATGCACTAGAATCTTACTGGGTTTGAAACAAATCAAAATTCGTAATCCATTACTGTTAACTTTACTTAATTCAGTCATCCAGACAACTCAAACTATCTCAAGCTTGTTCTTCTTAATCCCAACTTCAGGCGACCATTCCACAAAAGCTGGTAAGTGGTGATAAATTTATATATGGTATACAGGACTTGCAACAAGTCACAAGTTTTTGTGAAATATTTGTGCAATTCCATGTTTCTAGCACATAAAACATCACAAAAAATATAGTCAGTTTTCCAGACAATTAGACCACTAAAAATTAGACTTGCCACAAGTCTCTGTGTAATAGTGTGTTCCTTTAATATTTTTTTGCTATGAAAGTAAGCATTTCTATCCATACTTGTTTACTATCAAATACTGGTTTACTATCAAAGGTCATCAAACAGGGTATGGTTTGATAGTAAACAAGTATGGATAGAAAAAATGCTGCATTTCACTGATTATTAAGGGTTTAAAGATTAAAAATTACATGGGACATGAGGCAAGTCTAACTAAAAATTGGTCACACGACATGATCTTAGCCTCTAAAGCTAAATAAGATGTTATTCTCCCATTGGGCAACTTTTTCTTTCTTCTTTTACTTGTATTTTGTCTGCATATTTATCTTTTTTTCATGTTGTCCCTTATGGATCCACAATTGGAATAAAAAATTACTCTATTCCACTGATTATCCCAGACTTTAATGGTAACATGAGAAACCATTTATAGATCAGATAGGGTAGTGATAGTATCACATTTATAGTGTTTCTACAATTAATGTTAATTGAACAGAGATTGGTAATGGATGTGTTTTGTAACAAAACTTAAACTGGACACAACTTAAACCAGATAAGGTGGTAATAACTTTAATTTAATGGTCACTTTAAAAATCTTTGTTATTACACTAAATTTATAAGGTCTGACACTTCCGTATATTTGGTCAATATCTTGGTGCACGAGCAGAAATTCATAGATAAGACCCCCCCCCCCCAATTTTCTGCAAAATGGAACACTGACTAGAAATTTCCTAGACCAAAGCTCAAACAAACCATGGGCTAAATAAACTCAGTGTCTGTTTTAGGATACTAAAACAAATGTCTTGGCATCGTATAAAGGAGAATATTGTATACAAGTTTATAAATTTGTCTGTTTTAGGATACTAAAACAAATGTCTTGGCATCGTATAAAGGAGAATATTGTATACAAGTTTATAAATTTGTTAAGGAAGAAGTATGTTAACATCAAAAGACAAAAAATTCTTACCAACACACCAAAAAATGTAAATGTCAAAAGACAAAACAGGCTATATCAAATAACCTTGAATTCAAGCTCAATGTCACATAGGAATTATAAATGTACTGTTACACATCCTCCCCTAATGATTCACATACACCAAGTGTAAAATCTTTCATCAAAAGACAAAAAGCTATGTCCTCAACAAAAAGAAATGACAAAAAAACATAAATTCCATCTGGAGGTCAATGGTCATGACATTTTATTATGATTTGCCTGTTAGGACCAAAATTGTGGTCTGACAAAAAGAATTGATAAGTTTGACCTTGAGGTCAAAAGTCACTGTCAAAACAGGGTGACACATCTTCCCATGGTGTAAATAGATGAACTAAAAATGGTAGGCCTATGAAAAAGTAAAAAAAGTTTGGCTAGGTCCTGTCCAAAAATCTATAATATGAGATCAAAGGTCAAGGACATACTGGGGTTATGATTATATGTGACACATACACCCACAGGCCATGCATGGTATGAGTATGACAAAGAAAAGTTATGGCCCTGACATAATGTATTAAAAGAATACAGGGAAAACTATAAAGGAGTGATATAAATAATCCTTTATAAAAAATTAAACAATGTAAAATGTAAAATATGGCCTTAAAAATCAAGTGACTGCTTAACAGAGGTTACCACAAGAGCAAATTTGACTGAATCCTGCAAAAATATAATCTTATGTTTGTGAGGCATATTCAAAATGCAATTCTATTATGTCTAAAATTAAATGAGGCTGAGGTGTTAAAATTGGATCAGTGGGGGCTTATTATTTCTAATCTAAGATGTCATTACATGAAGAAATGCCAGAATTACATGATGATAAGAATCCACAAATTGATGAACAGTCTGACACATCTATCTGAGTCAGGTCTGCCAACAACTGCCCTATGTATGGGTAAGATGTTTGTACCTGTGTAATATTGATTAAATCAAAATATGAAGTTAGAACCAGCTGAATATTTCACTGGTTATTTACTTTAACACTTAGATTATACTTGATATATAAAAATATCTCAAAGCTTCATTTAAATCTGATGTTAACTTTTGGAGTTGTTGTCCAGAAACATTATTTTTACAAGTTTTAAAGTTTTTTTTTTGCAACTGTGACCATGACTTGAACAGATTTTCCTGAAAATCATTGGGTTTCTCACATTCTTGATATGTAAGGATATTCTAAAGATTCATTTAAATCTGATATAAACTTTAGGAGTTTTTGTCCGGAAACCTTTTTTTTCAAACTTTTTAGATATTTGCATCTTTGACCTTGACAGGATTACCCCCAAAATCAATAGGGTTTTCACTTGATTGATATGTAACAATATCCCAAAGTTATTGCAGGAAACCTTAATTTTCGAAAAATTTTAAAGGTCTATTTGTGACTGTAACCTTGACCTTGAATGGATTTTTTTCAAAATTGATAGGGTTCTAAATTGCTTGATATGTTATAACAATATCCCAATGTTTCATTTAAATCATAGGAAAATTATGGAGTAATCAACCAGATTGTTGTTGATCATCAAACCAAGAGCCATGGTCAACTCAGCCAAAAAAAGGGGATGTGACATGATTGTCCAGCCATCCACCAAATAACAGTTGAAATTAACTTCTATAGGTCCCAAAACTGACGGGAACAGATAGTTAAATCCTTAACTTATTTACCAGATTTTACTATAAAAGCCGTGGAATAAAGTCGGAAGTCAAGGGATAGTTTAAACAAGAGTTTATGTTTCAAAGACATGCAAAAGATTCACTTAAAACATAAAGTCAACAAAAGCACAGTTAATTAACCTGTATTTTAAGAGGGAAATATTATGTAATGTTATTAGAGATAAGTGTCCATTCTGCTTTATTGGGGTCAGTATATAGTACTTGTATTGCTACTGTGATACACAGATAAGAACATAATTATACCAAAATAACACTTGTAAACTTATTATATAACATAATGATACTACTAATGCAATAAATAGCCAACCCTTAAATAATGTTATTGCATCTTTATTGCATTAATCTCTGACCAATAAAGCACTTGTATGTCTCTTATGAAATTATGATACAACTTTTGCTAACTGACCATAAACTACATTATGTGCACATAATTATAATGACATTGTGATGTTCTTATGTTTTTTTTATCATCTTGAAATAATTGTTAGGATCCATCACAAGCAAAAATATCAATATGTTCTACAATGATATTACTGAACTTCTCTATACAGTGTTGTGTTATCAAATGTGATTCTCTCTATAATAATACTGACCCAAGTTTGTGAATCATCATTGCCTGGTCAAATAAATTGTTTAATTAACAACCAGGACAGTTGTTATTACTGCTGTAATTAAGTAGCAGGTATTACACTACAATGACATCAGGTATCAATTCTTACAAATTAGGATTTTTCAACTTCAATTAAAAATGTTTTGTGCAGCATAAAAATATCATGCCACCATAAACTAGAATATCTGAAGGTTTAATTGCCGTTGATAGCTTTTATAATATGCTTTCAGAAGAAAAAAAATTGGGGTCACCGTTCTTGTTTTCACTGTACAAAACAGAGTGTCCAAATTCATAGTGCATTCTTTGTTTTTAAGATTGAAAGAGTTATCTCCCCTTTCTAAGAGTTTTCTATTTTAATTTTCAAGAAAAATTGCCTGAATTTAATATTATTGTGATTACAACAAAAACATGAAAATTTTTAATAGATAGAGGTAATATCTAAATTTTTAAGAGAAAAAATACTAAGATATGACATTTTTTTCACTAATATTTGCAAATTTAAAAATGAAATTATACCAGAATTGACTATTTTATACACATGCTCAGTGGCAATGTGCAATGAAACAGTGTTGATCTACATGTACCTTGGCATACTCTAAAATGTTGCCTGGCCTCTATAGCCTGGTCTAGCCTAAACCAAGGTTATGTAATAAAATTAACAATAACTGTTGAAATAGTGTCCCATGGAATTCCTTATCACAAGTCTTAGGTACACACAAACAAAACTTTTCAATGCAGCAAGTTTTCTTCTACTGATCAGAAAAATGAAATGTGTATGTTATAAGAAAGTTATAATTCATCTCAAGTTGATAAAGTGTTCTTTAATACTATAATTAATCACCTATAACTTCCATCAATATTAGTATTGAAGTCAGTCTATGTACAGACTTAATTCCACTTTTATTGTTGTTTTAGATACACACAAGATAAAAAGAAAGTTGTGTTTACAAACTCATAGTGGGTGTTTACACTCAGTCTGAGATAACACAGCGCAGGAAGAAACCAGACTTTTAAATAGAAAGTAACAACCATTAATATATATAAACCAATAAACTTATTTTCTACTTAAATCGTAACAGCAGTAAGATAAGGCAGACTTTTATATCTGGAATCAGACTTTTGTAACAAAGAATTTTGTATAAGGCTTTGAACTTGTATGCTGATTACAAATTCTACATTTGGACATGTTCCTGTCTAGAACTATATACAAGTGTGTCCCAAGTCAGAAACCTGTTGTCCAGTGGATTTTGTTGTTTTCATGTCTGGCTGATAGTCATTACATTTAACCATCAACACATTTTATTTTGGGGGGCTTTTATTATTGAAGGCTGTCTAATAAACAATCATACATATTCACATCTACAGACATTTAACAACAATGCATATGCATGTCGCAGACTGTGACACACCTATAGCACCATCAGTGGGGGCGTCACAGGCTGTGACACGCCTATACTGTAGCTCCATTTGTGAGGGCATTATATCTGACATGTCACATGCCAATAGCTCTTCAGTCCAAGCCATTAGTGAAAGCATGCCATCATCAACCTGAGCACCATATCAATATAAAACTTGCACACTTAAAAAGCCATTAGTTTTTAAAATAAAGCATTTTAATGTTAACATAGTGAAGCCATATTAACTGCAGATTGAAGCAGATAAAACAGCTTCATTTATTACAAGTCCTGTCTGCATAACAGATCAAATAATAAGACATTATTTCTTCACAATTCTGGGTAGAAGTTTAATCTAATCCATCAGTCACGATACAAGGAAACAGATTGGTTTTTTTTTTTTAAAACTGTTGCTGGATAAAAGTGAGTGTGTTGCCAGGTCCACATTGCTGATCTTAATGGGTCCTCTTCTAACAATAATTACCTCAATCATAAATACTGTTTCCCATTTCTTTTTCTTATAATGTTGGTTGTAATTTGTTGATACCAAGACTGTTCTCAAATCTACATTATCTTTGTTCCAAACTCCTTGTCCAACCTTAACAAGTGAGACCTAATGATGTCTGGACCTGCAACGCTTGCATTACTTCCGTAAAATTTAGAGGATCAATATTTCTTGCTAAAATGCACAACTACATATGATTTTCTTACTGTATACCAAGTTTCATTGAATTTGGTTTGGTAGTTTCAGAGGAGATGGGATGACAAGGTCGTTTATGAGTAATTTCTAAGTTCCAAGGGGCATAACTCCCACAAAAATGAGGGGATCAAAATATCCTGGCGATATGCAAAACTACATATGATGTCCTATCCACATACCAAGATTCATGAAAATCTGATAAGTAGTTTCAGAGGAGTTGCGATGACAAGCTAATTGGGATGGAAGGACGGACAGATGGACGGACGGAGTGACCCGACTCCTAGACCTGCTTCTGCCGTTGGCGACGCAGGTAAAAATTGTACTGGTGTCACAGAGGAACCTCTCCAGGTCTGTGTGATCCAATGTTTTATTTCTGATATACACTTAAGAGGGATCCAGAGATTGCATTTTGAAATGACAGAGTGATTTATTTGTGATTTGATAGTTATTTTCTTGGGATTCAGGGAATATACCCCCAAACTTCCACTTTCTAAGAAAGATTGAAGGACTAAAATGCCACCAAATTCAACATACACTGGGTACCGTGTTGCAAGAAAGAAACACCACAAAATTCAACACATTCTGGGTACCAGGTTGATAAAAAGAAACACCACCAAAGTCCACACACCATGAGTACCAGGTTGCAAGACAAAAACACAACTAAATCCACACTCTGAATACCAGGTTGCAAGAGAATAATGCCACCAAAGTCCACAAATTCTGAATACCAGGTTGCAAAAGAATAATGCTACCAAAGTCCACAAACTCTGAATATCAGGTTGCAAGAGAATAATGCCACCAAAGTCCACACACTATGAGTACCATGTCGCAAGAGAATAATGCCACCAAAGTCCACAAATTCTGAATACCAGGTTGCAAAAGAATAATGCCACCAAAGTCCACAAACTCTGAATACCAGGTTGCAAGAGAATAATGCCACCAAAGTCCACACACTATGAGTACCATGTCCCAAGAGAATAATGCCACCAAAGTCCACAAACTCTGTGTAACAGGTTGCAAGAGAATAATGCCACCAAAGTCCACAAACTCTGAGTACAATGTTGCAAGACAATAATGCCACCAAAGTCCACAAAATCTGAGTACCATGTTGCAAGACAATAATGCCACCAAAGTCCACTAACTCTGAGTACCATGTTGCAAGACAATAATGCCACCAAAGTCCACACATTCTGAGTACCATGTTGCAAGACAATAATGCCACCAAAGTCCACAATCTCTGAGTACCATGTTGCAAGACAATAATGCCACCAAAGTCAATGAACTCAGAGTACCATGTTGCAAGACAATAATGCCACCAAAGTCCACACATTCTGAGTACCATGTTGCAAGGCAATTAGGCCACCAAAGTCCAAAAACTCTGAGTACCATGTTGCAAGACAATGATGCAATTAATTCCACACATTTGGAGTACCTAAAGACCTGGTTATATTTATACAATACATACAAAACAACTCCACCTTGAAGATTGAAATCACACATGGGAACTGAATGAAATTACATCAATAATTACAATTTAACTTGGGCATTTACCAACAATGTCTACCAGATAAACATGTTCCAATATATTAAACAGCTAGGAAAATAATATCTAGAAAGTGGCATTGGTTAATATGATGATACCTAGACAGTCTTTGGACAAAATCATATTTCTGAAGTTTTATGAAGGGATCAGTGATCATTTTGTTCCCATTATTCTGAAAAGTTGCATTTTTTAATTGGAAAATCAGAAGAAAATTTTAACACATTCCATATCATGAGAAACTGAAGTTTTGACCTCTTTGGAAAGAGATAGAGAATATTCATTGACATACTCCTGAAAGCTCTCTTTGTGACAAATCAGATGAAAAAAAAACCAACAAAATCAGCATTTTGCCCTATTTGACCCCTTTTATCTGGACAACCATGAGAAATAGAAAAAATCTGTTGAAATACTACTGAAAACTCTTATTAAGAAGACTCAGAAATCAAAATCAGATAGATAGAAAAATTACCTTTTTTGTTTGTTTGTTTGTTTGTTTGATTGGGGTTTAATGCCACTTTAAACTATAATTCAGTCATATCACGGCGGTCAGTTTTACTGGTGGAGGAAGCCAGATTACCCGGAGAGAACCACCGACCTTGGGCAGGTAACTGACAAACCTTATCATGTGTGATAACTCATTTTTGTATGGTACAAACCCAGGTGCGAACTCACACCATATAGGTGATAGGATACAGTGATCTGTACAGGTAAGTTTAAATCAACTACCTAGACCACTGGGCCACCCAGGCCCCACCTTTTTTGTCGGACCTACCAAAACACAAAAGCATGAAAATACACCACTGCAATACATTGCTTCAAATGTTTTACCCAAACATATCTACAGATAGGAGGCCAATACAAACAGTTCATCATTCTGTTACTAGTTATTAAAAAACAACACCCACTTTTCCAAAATAAATTACACATTTCATATTCCAATGAAAATTTTGTACCTAAAGATCATAAGATATGTAATAGATTTCTCAGCGATATTCTACAGATGTTTGTTTTTATAGACAAGGTCGTTGTATTACTGATAGTACAGGTCAATTGCTAACATGTAAAGTTGATACAACTCATTCTGAAACTATTTACATGTGTTTTATCTCCTAAATCAAGACAACATCCAACCCAGCACTTGATCAAATTTGTCTGCATTACAGCTATAACATATTCTGTCCACAGAGAATCAAAAACAGAAAAAAATCATACATGTGATCTGATTTAATTCTTCCAATAGTGAGACAATTGAAATCATACATGTGGTCTGATTTAACTCTTCCAATAGTGAAACAGCTGAAATTCTGTTGGTCCTCAAAGTTAATACTACCTCATCTTTGCTAATCAAGGGTTTCGCTCAGGTCCCATCTTACTTCAAGAGATGTGGAATGTCAGCTTTTTTGACCAAATGAAGTACAAGTAGTGGAATCAAGTTATCGACCAATAAGAGAGCTCCTTGTTTATTCTGCAATTACCAATCAGGCCAAAGATAACTTTCTTGGCTATGATGATTTCTAAGGAGTATTAACATTACTTTATGGCATGTTCATGTTAAAATGCAATATCAATTTAAAATTAAATCGTTAGGATTTCCCTAAGGTAACTGATTCCATTACAATCTGATTATATTCTGCATTTTGATGATTGTCTTTAAAATAAATGAATTTTAATGTTTTATTATTAAACAATGTCTTTGTACTTATTTGTTTAATGATCAATATGCCAAGGTCTTCCTTTGATGAATAAGGAGAAAGCCATTTTTATTTTTTTATTTTCTATTGTATCTTAAACCATACCTATAATTATTTATAGCTTGGGTAGATTAATTAAGTGTTGCTTAATGTTCCACACCAAATATTTCATGCATATTCAGGAGGAGAGCATAACTTGGGTATGCTTTCACTACTCAATTTAGTTCTTCATTAAACCATCATCATTTTCCAGGACAAACACAAAGACATGTGTACCACTTTATGCCACCATATGGCTCAATTCAACCATGCAACTTTTACCCCATTGTTGTGTATGATGAAGATCTATGTGCAGTGAATCATAAAACTGCATTCAATACTTCATAATTGTCAATTAAAATTAAAACATACATTAGGATGACTGTCAATGGATGTTGTAGTTTTATAGCAGATGAAAGCAATATTCTACAATACTTCTAGAAATAACATGCTGCTAGAACTGGCTATGAAACAAGCTTGATAATAATGAAAATTAAATAATCAATAAAAAGCAAATTATTAGACAGTGTTTGTATGAAACTCATGTTGATCTTATAGCTCTCAACAGACATTAAACTAAAATTAATTATAATTTACATTGTTTTAATCATGAATGTCCTTTGATGTTTTCTATAATTGTATTGGTAAGGATGTATCTGAACATCCATCAATTTATTAAATAAATGTTTTCTAATCAGTTTTCTCCATATAAAATGTTAGGTTGATAATATCACACCAAATACAACTGGATTCAGAATTTTGATTAAAAAATTTCCATCCCATTTCTTTACTTTAAGAAATATTTTTTATTGGTATATAAATGAATTTAATTACCCATAATTCAGTTCAGTTTGAGGATTCTCTCAGCTTAATCCTCAACAAAAAATCTGACCAATCAAATGACAGAATTTTTAATATTGAATAATAATAAGAATTTTAAGATACCAAAGGGGCAAACTGAAATTGTTGTCAGAAGACAGTAAAAACCATGGACAATAGAACTAAAGATAAACATAGTACATACAACACTACACTGAAAACTAAAGCTGGAGTAACAACAACCCTAAAGTAACTCCAGGGTTTGAGAAGATTGTCCATTTGAGATGTTTTATGAAAATGAAGCAAGGTCATATTAAATTTTGTTTGTTTCCCTGGTTTAAATTTACATGACAGGTCAATTGTCTTTGTTCACAGTCTACAAGAAATACAGACAAACTCAGCTAGTATTTGGGCAACAAAAGTTTGTACAAATCACAATATTCCTCCATTTTGCTTTCAAATTTGTTAAACCCTCTTAGGTTGTGTGCCAATAAACAATTGGGAGAGTTCAGACTTCACCGACAACAGAAATTGTAGTGTTATTAAAATAGATGTGGCATGAAATTCCACCAAATGACAGTTACATGTAAATCTAAACTTCTACAGGTCCCATTACGGCCTTCAAGAATGAACCAGAGTCCACACCATAATCGAAGCTGTAAAAGGCCCCAAATTCAAAATGAGTAACTATTCATAAAACATAAATATATATAAATGGATTGTCTGTCATCTACAAAAACCATGGACATAATCTTTCAGAGAAATTCTCTTTTGAATATCAGGAGACATCTTTGTATAGGGGAGCACACTAGTATCTTTCCTTTACAGACAACATAATTCCACACTGTTTTGTTGTGTTGATGAGTGATGTAATTTTTGTGATGTTTTTGTATTTTAGTGTGTTGTTGTTTGTTGAATGATGTTATTTGTTGTATTGCTGGTGTGTGTGTTTTTATTGTTGATTGATTTTTGATTGGCAAGTGATGTAATTTGTTGTTGTGATAAAGTGTTAGTTGGTTAGTTGTGTAATTTGTTGTGTTGGTGTGTCTTTTGGTGAGTGGTGTAATTTGCTGTGATGTTGGTGTGTTTTTTGTGTGTCAATGGATTGTTGTTTGGTGTGTGGTGTAATTTATTGTGATGTTGGTGTAGTTTTTGTGTTGATGAATTGTTGTATAATGAGTGGTGTAATTGTGTCTGTTTTTGTATGTCGTTGAATTGTTGTTTTGTGAATGGTGTTATTTGTTGTATTGCTGGTGTGTGTGTGTTTTGTGTTGATTTTTGGTTGGCGAGCTATGTAATTTGTTGTGTTGATGTGTTGATTGATTATTGGTTTGTAAGTGATGTAATCTGTTGTGTTGGTGTGTTTATGAATTGTTGGTTGGTGAGTGAGTAAATTGTTGTGATGTTGGTGTTGATGGATTATTGGTTGGTGAGTGATGTAATTTGTTGTACTGTTCTGACCAATAGTGTTATCCTCTGCAAAATTTATGGTGAAACATCAGAGAAATTAACAGTATTTTAATAAAACATTCAATTCTGTATTACTTAATCAGAACTTGTTTGACAAAGAGACCATTCTGAGTTCATTTGACAATAACATTCATCAGTATAATACTACTATCACAATATGTTTTCTTCACACACAGAACAATAAAAGCAAAATAGTTAAATAATATTATTTTTTATAGTGTTTAAATAATGCATCAACAAATACAGCAGAATATTGTCCATTTCCATCACAATCACATCAAAGACTTCTACATTGTAATGATGACATAATCCTATACTAAGCTTTTTGGTTTTCCCAATAACAGACAGAACTCTGATTAAAATTCAAACAAATAAATCACAAAGATAATAAATCACACAGTATATTCCTTCTTTAAGAAGGTGAATTTTCTTTGTAAAATGTTGTCTTGGAAATACTTCTATAATTACAATGATTTCAATGAGAAATAAGATTTGATCTCAAACTATAGAATGCACAGCTTTTGTTTGGAGCTTCAGACAACAATATTTCAGTTACTGTTGCAATAGTTGTTTTATGGCAGATCTGACACCAGAAACATTGTACCTTATAAACCTTAATCAAATGCACCCTTTCATCTATTGCAAAGTGAGCCACAAAATCACACAGTCCTTGTTTGCATATTGAATAAATCCTTTCCTATGAAGCAGGCTTATCTGCAGGACCTTTCTTGTAAATCAGAGGATGAACCATAAACCTGCATAGTCCTGGTTTACAAGCCAAGTATACCCTTTTCTTTAAAGCAGAGTCTGAGACACACTCATACAGTTCTGACTTGCAAACCAAGTGCACAGTTTCTTTTATGATAAATGTGAGCAACAAACTCACATAGTACTGGTTTACAAGTCAAGTACACCCTTTCATGTGAAGCAGATGCTGAGGCACACTTACACAGTCTGGTTTGCAAACGAAGTGCACCATTTCCTGTAAAGTGGCACAATACTACAGTTCTAGTTTGCAGGTCAAGTGCACCCTTTGCTATACAACAGAAGGTTAGCAACATACTCGGATAATACTGATTTTCAAGTATAGTGAACACTTCCCTGTCTGACAGGATGTTTTACAAAAATTTTTTACAATGTTTAAGAAGCTTAGAGTGGGAAGAATAAAATTTTACACAAGGTTTGAATGGAATTTATAGTAATAAGGGATGTGGTTTGATTGTCAATGAAACAGTCATCTCAGAAATGTAAACCTTGATTGTCAATGAAACAGTCATCCCAGAGGTGTAAACCTTGATTGTCATAGAAACAGTCATCCCAGAAGTGTAAACCTTGATTGTCAATGAAACAGTCATCCCAGAAGTGTAAACCGTCTCAATGTTTCTATCATGGAACAAATATCCACAATTAAAGACAAGCTTAAAACAAAAGTTTTGTCTGTCTCTCAATTGCCATGAAGCACTAATTATCCCAAGAATTTGTTAAGAGCATACCAAATATGAAAAAAGTGGTCTCACATAAGTGGGTACATCTATGTATCACATATAAGTCATGCATGTTTCACACATGTGACACAGGCATAATATGCCACATGCATTTCACATGTCTGCACCAAATCACCCAAATATCTTATTCATAATCAATTTATATTCCAATTTTAAAACACATGTGAAACATGCATAAATTTACACGCATGTGTCACATGTATGACACAAATGTGAAATGTGTGTGTACCACATGCTTGTCACACATAAGGCATTGTCGTTTCATTCACATGTGTGTCACAGGCATGTGAAACACATGTCAAGCATGTGTCACATGTGTGGCATTTTTGCTGGTGTATACATTTCACAGACATATACAACAATGAGCCAGGTTCATCAGCAAACTGACTAGTATAAAGTACAAGAAGATATTTAAGAAATCAACAGGTGCTATTGTATGTTGGTACACTGCCAGAATCTTACTGTGATAAAGTGATGATGTAACAAACTTTTACTCCAACAGAGGGTTTATTGGAAAAGGGAGAGGGGGATTGACCCGGCAGTTATATAATACCTATGCCTTTTTTAAATGGTGAACTAATTAATAAACAACAATTTTTTAACTCCAACAGAAGGTTTATTGGAAAAAGGGTGAGAGGGATTGACCTGGAAGTTATATAATACTTCTATTTAAAATGGTGAACTAATTATTATGTGTCATCATAGAAATTCATGTGTAAGAATGATATTCCCACCCATTTTAAAAACATTTGTCAGTTAAACAGTCTGTGGACCAAGAGACTATTTTAAAATGCTTGGACTTGATTTCTTTAAAAATAATCTGAGCTCAAATAAGTAAACCATGGAATTTACCTCCTGGAAGTTTAGCTGATAACACTGCAGATCTTGGTATAGATGTAGCATTTAAAAGGTGTATCACTTAGCTGTCAATTGATGCCTCAAAAATCAACACAATGAATACTTTGTCATATAAGGTATTAATTGCCAATATCAATGTTTCCTATTCTGCCCCAAATAAACAGCAGTTTGTGTTAGAAAATATGAAACTTTGTTTATCTTAATTAAAATCTTATCATTCATTTATCATAAAGGGTTTCCTATCATCTTGCTTACTTGTACCTAAATATTGTGACCATCAGCATAAAAACTCAGATCAATATAATATCATGATAATTTAACAGGACAAAAAAAGGTTTCCAAACTAACAATTTGTCTATAAGTGGGAATTACTTCCATTATTTTTGTGTTTCAGTCAGTAAGGGTTAATCAGAATCCTTTCTAGCTATTGTATCACTGGCTGAATTATGTTGTGACACATTTGCTATGTTGTACATGTTGTATGATACAGGGAGTTCCGTTTGACAAACTGTCCTACATTAGTCAGCAAGAAAAAACTGTTCATTTTATTCCAAATTGTTAAAAGATTTAGATATCCGACCTGCTGTAAACCAATATCTAGTTCTTGTTCCATCAACAGAATTGCTAATTGTAGCTTTAATTATTTCTATAAAAATACAAAAAACCTAAATCACTGACTCTCATTTTACCAATTTATGTGTCAGTGTAAAGTTAGCTAGATTCCTGACACTATAAACTAATCATGCTGATGCCTTTGGTTAGTTTTGTGGTTGTTCTGTATTAAGAGTTAAATCCCTTTTGAGCCTTATTACCAAAATGATTTGGCTAAATACCAACTGGCAATGGTGTTTTTTTCCGAAAAATTCTGTCTTAAATAAGTTAGATGTTACTGACCAAAGATATCTTTGATAGTAACCATTCTAAGGCTGTATGGGAAGATCCGTAGAAAAGGAAACTAGGTAGACCCCAACTTTGGTTGGTAATAAGAGAAGGATCTTATTTTAGACTGAACCAGAAAGGCAAGTTACATGTCAATTGTCAGACACAACAAACAACAAGATGCAAGAAAAACATTCAAACCATTCAACTGATCTATAAATCAATTATCAAAAAAAATTCTAAATATCAATGCAATTTCTATATCCATCTGCCATCTCTTCCATCTCTAATTTACACCTTACAGCCCAAAAATCAATGATTTCACCACATCCAAAACAAAAAAGTCATCTTGTTGTACAGTGATTGGGAATGAATTCAATAAATAAAGAGGGTTTTATCATTGGGATCTTTACATTTTCTGCTTCAGTGAATGACATGATTCTATTATTCCAACATTTCCTTCATTCAATTGATATCACACAACCAGTCATCAGATCTATAAATTTTTAAATTTCACAATTAAAAAACATTTAGACTGACAACAAGAGATAAGGAAGTAAAATAAGCTGATTTATGAAATTCATTTAATAATTCATAATATGATTTTATTTTTACCTGCAAAAATATAACAAGTGCTGAGATAATAAGAAAACTGGAAAACAGCTTAAAATGATTTTACAAGATAGATAATAAACTGCATTATATGGGCAGGGATCAATAAACTTAACTTTTATCTTGATCTAAGAAATTTCTTTGACCACCCACTCATGGTACATGTTTATTTAAAAACTTGTTTCATGCCCACAAAAATCTAGTGAACTAAGCAACAGCTTAAAGGGAAATTATACAGTACACAATCCAGAAAAGATGTGGATTGTGTCTTTCTGGCATATATTCTATACTCTTTCTTTGAAATGTTCATATTCAAATTTCAAAATATTTTGTTATAATGCTTAATTCTGTATTCTAATTTATGTTAATTTTGGAGTCAGTCTCCAAATATTTTGTTATAATGTTTAATTCTGTATTTCAATTTATGTTAATTTTGGTGTCAGTCTACAAATATCTTGTTTAACTGCTTAATTCTGTATTTTTACTGATGTTTAGAAATTCTACTGTCACTTGGTGGGTGGCTGTCTCATGGACAATCATGCCACATCTCCTATTTTTATACCATCAAAACAACCTAATAAAATTCATTCCCACTGGATCCAAAATTTTAAAATTTGCACCCCCACTATTTTAATAAATTAAGATGACTTGATTCCTACCTTTTGGTTGGTCATCACAAACAAATGTTTTTCTTCCACGTCAAACACCATGTCCTCATGAATTCTGGCATGCTTCTCTACCACAATATCTTCATACTTGTGTGCTAAATTCTCGGATTCTATAGCAACCTGAAAAATTTAAACAGGATCCTTCATTTTTTGCTTTGTATTAAAATTCTGTGAACACACCTAAAATTTCAGTTTTTCTATACAATACAATGAGTACAGTAAAACTTATCTGCCAGTTAAAATGGGATCTTTTAAGCCAGGTTTTAAAGAGGTTTATATGATACAAATTGTGTAACCCATGTGTATTGTGCTGTCATAAAAGCAAAGACATCCACATGTTTTTTGGCGACATTAACATACTACCATTTTACATAATTCACAAGTTTTTTTCCCTGACTCAATATTCGGTATCATAGTCCAGATTAAGGGAATACCTTCCAGACAGGCTGAGCAAAGCTTGGATATGTGTTGTCACTTAAGTGATTTCAAAAAATATTGTCTGCTAATGTTTTGTCAACAGATGTTTGTCCATTGTACTTTGTATTGTGCTTGTCCTCTTGTACACTTATCCTCTGAGCAAATAAAGCCTTGTCTTGAAAAGGTATCTAGAGGTTCTCCACTGTAGGCTGTGTCTAATCCATATAAAAATTTCAGATTTCCTCCACTTATATAAAATCACAGTGAGTGTCAATATAGGAAGTTCACACAATCATTTAAAATACAAAACATGTAGTCATTAGATATAGTTTTAATTTTATTTGGCCTGCCATATATGAACACTTGTCCTTTGATTTACAACTTGTCTAGATCTGATTCCACCCTTATTAAAGACCACGGGGAGACTTCCAGGATTTTAACTAGTTGACAGTATTTATTCCATATCTTTACTTTTTTCATTGGATTTTACTCTCTGAATGTACAGTGATCCTACAAATTTTTGAATTTAAAATAAATTTAGGACATTCTGTCTCCATACATGTTGAAATTAAAATGTAAAAAATGGGAGTATTAAAAATCTGACATTATTATCCATTGATTTGTCATAATTTCTACCCTAAATCTCACAGTTTGGGGCTGGCTTGGAAATACTTTAACCATCACTGAATTATGATACTCATGAAAATCTGAAGAGTTTATCTACATGTTCTGTTGTATATCAGGTTGAAAATTGCAAAAGAGTTAAATGGTGTTAAACTGTATATATATTATTGTTCAGGAAAAATTCTTTTTATTGAGATATTAATAATTTAATTAACAATGTACTGAATTTTGTACACAAAACTCAAAATCAAAAAATTTTAACACATAATATTAAAATTTGTTTGTTATTGGTTCATTACATAATATAAAAGTGTTCAGTTTCATTAAAGCCTGTGGTACAATTACTCATCAAAGAAATAACCACAATTTATGTATAACTTATTTATATGTAACCTTCTGAATATTCTCAAGTTTGATGCAATTTTTGATAATAAGAATGTGAATCTCCATAAAATCAAGGTAAAACTTGTTATAAACATGACAATAGTTATATTTTTATCACATGTTGACATATTTATTTAGGAAATCTGTAAAAACAAATGATATGACTGATTACTCATCACTGACTTCTCAACACTCTACATGTGGGCCCTTAATTGGAATAATAAAGAACTTGATTTGTAGAGATAAAGTTCTTGGGATAAAGGTGTATTTTACACATTACAGAGGGGAACTTCTGGAGATGGAATTGGACAGGATAGGACTCTAAAGTTTACAGACCAATACAGTCATAACAGCAACCTCTACAAGCTGTTATAAATTAGTATGAATTGATCAATCTTCTGAATGGCCCACTGTCCCTTAAGGGCCATATGTCAATTCTTTGATGAGCCAGGATGTTACAATGTAATTTCAAAGTCTTAACTTAAACAAATAATGCCTAGATCTACAATATAGATAAAATGTCTTAAGCTGTAAACTTCTATTAATGACACATCAAAATAGCAACTGGGACAATTATTAACAGTTTAGTTCTTAATTACATATAAATGTGTTGTGTTATTTTAGAATTCCCTATATCCAGTGGTAACAGAATTCTTTGTTTTACATGTAATACAAATAAACCATCTGAGCCTAAAAACTTAAAACGTTGTAAGCATGCTCTCCAAATGCATAAATTAAGGTGTCACATCAAGAATAGATCATGTAATTACATGCATGGTTGATTGGAAAAATCTAACCATATACAGTTCTTTTACTGTCTTAGTGAAAAAAATAGCTGACTGGAGAAAACTCTGACAGTGTCACAAGTTTCATGAGTATTACAAAATACAGGATAAATGGGGTAGACTCACTGAAACTCATTAGCTATGTAGGAGAAACATTGGTTACCCTGCATGGTCCCAAAGTAATAATAGAGTTTGAGATCCAAAGATATAAAAAAATGAACAGATTTAGTATCTACTTCTTGTTTTGTAGTTTTGATATTTACTGGTAATAATCTGAATTATTACACTAAATTTTTATCCAGCTGATGCAAGGACATAAATATATACACCCCTGGCTGATGACCTAGTTGATGACCTGTTGGTTTTAATATCAATGCCAATCGGAACAGGTTACAATAGCCCAATTATTGGTTGACATTTGACCTGGAAGTAATTGACCCTAGATAAAGCTAAGGAAAAATGCCAGAATTTTTTTTTGATTGGATGGTATATACTGGGAGGTTATCCATAGAAAGCTT
>JAULBM010320393.1:0-13574 GCA_032357055.1 Geukensia granosissima | reverse complement strand
GCTTTCTACATGAAATTTGAAGATTTCGATTTTTGCACAGCCTTGTGCATTTTACGCAAGGACTTTTTGTATTAAAAATATTTATTTTTATTTACATAGGCACGATTTCTTATAGGAAGCCAGCTTTTTACAAAGGTGGTCTTTCCCTTTAAATACCCAACATCTCATCATGTCAGCGTAGCTCTTTTCAAACATCTGAACAGATTGCTTTCATATTAAGTACGATTGGATGGTGTTTTGATGTGAATTACAGACCCTGAAACGTAGCTATTAATGAATGGAATGATGAATGTTAAATGTTATTCTGGCCTAATTTTATTTAATATCATTTATTCCAAATTGTATCATTCTTCAAGGCATCAAACTTTATTATCACTTGTTTGAAAGGTTTCGTTTTTCTTTCTGCATGTGTAATTTGAAGTTTGCACATACATACCAAATCCCATTTTTCTTTCAAATGTTGATGTTGTGTCAAATTTTTTTTTACTATGCATTTTAAGCTCACCTGGCCAAAGGCCATGTGAGCTTTTGTCATCACTTGGCATCTATCGTAAACTTTTCACATTTTCATTAACTCCTCTGAAACTGCTTGGCCAAATCAAACCAAACTTTACAGGAAGGCTCTATATTAGGTACTGTATAAAGTTTGCTCATTTGTCCCGATTTGTCAACAAACATGGGCTCCATGGATGATTCTTGTTTCTGATTGGCTGATACATTAAAAATCTTCTTCTCTGAAACCGTTTGGCCAAATGGATTAATATTTGGTATGAAGCATCTATGGAAGGTCCTTTATTAAGTTTCCTCATTTGTCCCGATCGGACAAAAAACATGGCCGCCATGGAGGATTCTTGTTTTTGATGGCTGAAACTGTTTGGTGACCCAGACAAATCTTGCTTCTGATTGGCTGATTCATTAAAAAAATCTTCTCTGAAATTTATTTGCTAAATGCCAGGTGGGCGAAACAGGCTCAGCCTCCTGAACCTCTAGTTTAAAAATTGTCGTATTTGATTTAAGTATTATTTCATTTTATTTCGTGAATCCCATTTTGCAACAAACATGCATTTCTCCAAATTTTAAAACATTTTAACTGTGTGGAAACATGGTTTTGTAATTCTTGACAATTGACTATGAAGGAGTACAAGTTAATAGAAAGAAGCAATGTGTTGATCTTTCAACAAGAACTGTTAAAAAACATGAATAGTGCATAAACATTTGTTAATTATGTCTTTCATTAAGTAATGGACATTCAGTCCTATTGGTTGATAATAAAGATCTTTAAATCACTAGTTTGTTTCATAAGGTACAACTACAATTGTGAATAAAACTTATTAAAAAAAACAGTAGGCATCAATTAATGTTCTTATTAAATGATATAACTATAAGTTACTTGATATTTTCAAAAATGTCAAACAATTTCTTATTTCGTTGACTCTAAGAAGGTGCACGCATCATACAGCTTTTTTGTTTTAAAAATTTCCTTTGTTTAGATAAAGCAGAAGATTACAAAAGATATTTTCTTCAAATTATTTACATGTATTATCAACTGATGTATAAGTTTGATAAACATGACAACAACATTCAAAATCTTATACCTCCCTATTTTGATAACATAAAACACTAATCATTTTATCTTCATAAAAAGATCGGACCACTTTGATTATGTAATGGTTAGCGTGCTGGCCTCGAATGTGGAAGGTCGTGGTCCCCCCCCATCCCCCACCGGATCAAAATAAAATTGGTTTTTTCTGCTTCTCCACTAAGAACACAGAATTTAGGAGTAAGAGCAAAGACTGGTCGACCAAGAGTCAGGATAATGTGTCCTAGTAAAGTGGCATGTATTCTTGCGTACTGTTGCTTTCCTGAGCTAGCACATTAAAAAATTTGGCTCAGCGATTAAACATCAATTACAACAGATGTCAACATTGACGACAACATGCTGTTAATCTGAGTCTGCACTGCATTAAAATTTAGATGTGAACCTATGAGAGGTAAATTTAATTAATTTTCTTCTTGACAATATATTCACCAGGTTTGAAGGAATTCCATGGGTACCTTTTATTCCCTTTAAATGCAGAATTTTCTTTTCTGTTTAGAATCCTAGTTGTTTATGGCCCCTCCTTTCTAAATACAAAATTACTAATGTTGAATAAATATGGAAAATTTTGGTATGCTATATATACATTTAAATGAGTAACCACTCATCAGTAGCATAAGAACCAAAACATAGAAAGTCCAAGATCCAAACAAAGCAAAAGAAGCACTAAGATCCAAACAAATCTGAATGGGAAGCCAAATCCTACAGCAGGAGCAAATACTAAGTGCAATATTTTTTGAGGCCTTTCCATAACATTGTTTGATAAATTTCATGTCAAACATGTCTGACAACTCGGCTGGTGAATACCCTTTGGGACATGATCCACCAGCAGAGGTATCTACCCAGTAGTTTCAAAATACAAAATTACCAATGTTGAATAAATATGAATAATTTGGGTATGCTACATTTCAAGGAGTAACCTCTCATTAGTAGCGCAAGAACATAAACATGGAAAGTCCAAGATTCCAACTTAGCAAAATAGGATAGAAGGTGCCACTTAGACAGATATTTTTTTCCAATTGTCAGTTTTTAAAATATAAAAATAGGAGATGTGGCATGATTGTCGATGAGACAGCAACCCACCAAGTGACAGTTGAATTTTAACTTCTACAGGTCCCATTATGGCCTTCAACAATGAACCAGAGTCCATACCATAAAAGCCAATGAAAAAAAAATCAATATTTCAACCCCGTAAACTATGTAAGCAAATAGTAAACTGAATTTGTTAAGATTAATTCAACTGTTACATATAATCAATTGAAAACAAAAGTAACTAAAATAATAATATCAGAAGTCTTACCATAGCAAGGTCACATATATTCCCTTTCCCTTATTCTCAGTTCAAAAGGTCACAATATATATATATATAATTATGCAGAAACTTTTGGAAATAGAAAAAAACTAACCATACTGTTAATTAGAATCATACAACTTGTGCTATCAAACAAACACAACTGGGTACTGTCCATATGTTAAAATTTCTATACCAAAAAGTACATAACTCTAGGAAACAGTGGCCAAGAACACCTAACAACCATGCAGGTTTTCTCATGGGATCTATTATTTATATTTACCAATAAGACCTTTATACAATTTTTATAGGTTTCATTTTAACCTGAAAAACACCAAGAAAATAGTTCATTTTCCCATGCAACTAGTTAAAATTTTCAGATAGAAGGATTGTTTGCGGTAGACATGACAAACCATGACAATATATGCAAAATTTACCAAGGTTATCCCATAGATGCTTCATTTTTAGTTTCTGAACAATTTTCCTGGTAGCTTTAAGAGAAAAGATCTGTTATCAAGAAACGAATAAATTGAAATGGCTGCCTGATCAGCTGCTCGATGCAAAACCTCTACCCACAGAAGCTTCATAGAAAATTACAAAGTTTGAGTTCATTTAGCCTTTAGGTTTAAAATATGAATGTTGAAGGACAGATGATGGACAGACAGTAAAGATAAAAGCTCACATGGCCGTTGACCAGGTGATATAACAAAAATGACTGAAGAAATTACAAGGACAATGTTTCAAGAACCAAATCTGTGGAAAATTCCAGCCTCAACTTCACACTGATAGTATGTATGGTTCAGCAGATGTCATATCACATTTTATTTCATGCCCTAATTTTATTATATACAGGTAATATTATCAAAGTTTATAAATTAGTGTAGGATAGAAAATATATTTCATGAAGTCAGTACATGGAAAATGATTACTGGTACTAATAATTCATGATCAAAGTATAAAGTCAGGTCACAAAATTCAAGGCCACTTAACAGTACCACTAATTGTAAAGACAACACATAGCCATGTAGTAGATACTGCTTACTTAGTTAAACACTGTATTATTTTAAAAAAACTTTCCAACATTAAAATTTTTAAGTCAGAATCTTCATTAAATAAAACTTATTCAACAGGTTTAAATTTCAAATGGATCTAAATAATAGAACAAAGTTACTGAATGGAAACCTAACCATCCACAGCTGCAGACACCAACACCCACAACATGCCCATAACATTATACGACCATAAAATTTTTGAGGCCATATTAAAAGTAACAACTGCTTTGTAAGAAGAGGTCTTGTAAGACTGTAAAATTACCTTCTCCAATGTGAAACTAATTTTAAATGGTAATTGAAACAAAGAAATTATATTAACATTGGCTTAATATATAGAATTAGATGCTCATTGTTTCCAATAGTTTTACCTATATTTAAAATATTGTGCACTTAATATTCAGAGTGCAATATTTAGGACAAACATTAGATAATATTTTGTACAATAATTTTCCTTATCTGATAGTCCCCCTATATAACATTTCTGTGTTTCTTCGGAGTAAAAAAGAGTGACCGAAATATCTTTGCAGCTACCAGATTGACGGATTTTAATTCAATTTAATAAATACTAAATGCACTTTTACCATGTAGTTTGTATATGGCATATTTTTTTGCTTCTCATATTATTCATCAGTAACACCTGCTCTACTGTCTGTAAACCCCAATCAAAGAATGCCTTTTTTCAAAAGTAAAAGGTGTTATCATTTTTAAATCTCAATAAAATTTTCCAAAATTTGTATTTTGGTGAGTCTTAACAGAAACTATTTTCGTTTGAACCTGGAGCAAGAGAACAATATTGAGGGAGATAACTCTCTTGACACAGGTTTTACAAAAAGCCCTTTAGAATGCCCATACAGTACCAGTAACATATTAACTTGAAAAATACTTGCAAAATTTCTTTCTCATCTTAATGCATCAATTTATACAAGTCAATGTTTGATATCATTCCATTTTGAAAATTTAGTATTTTAGAAGCAGAAAAACTTCAGTGGGAAATTCCCCACTTTAAACAGCTTTTATGTGCCTAAGAAGTATCTGATGAGGGTAGTTCTTTTACTCTTATATTTAATTGGACAACTCACTGGGTTCTATTTCTTGACCAAAAATTATAAAAAATATTCCGAGTAAAGGTTTGAAATTTCCAAGAAGCCATTCTACAGAGTAAAGTTTAATGACAGTAACTTATACTTTAGGACAATTAAAACATTTATCAACCCCCCACCCCCCAAAAATATATATATATTCTGAAATGGCTAACTTAAGAGAATAACCCACATATTCATGTGTAGACAATGAATAGAAAACAGTATTTCTGGGGTTACAAAATTTATATTTTTGAAGACTAAATATCAGGATCCATTTTCCAATTAATACTGTATTCCAATACAAAAGAATTGTTCGTCCTTGTGATGGCAGTGATATCCTACATTATTGACAAAATTCTGACAAGGGTTTTTCCATTCCATGGACGTGGCAGAATTGGAAGGTAGTTAAAAAATCTACTACCAACTTATTCTTTCCATTATTTTCTCAAGAAAATTATGAGCCACAACTTGGGTCCATCAATAAAATTTTTATTCTACCAAAAATTATTTCCCTATTTCTCTGGTGAAAGTGTGACATTATTGAGATCTTTGATGGCTATCTATATAACCAATTATTGATTAAACTGAAATTACCTGTAGTTTGTCTGAGTATAAAAATCTTCGACTATGAATTTGTCCTAATGGTGAACGTAATATTATCTGAACATTATCAGGATCATTCTGGTCTGGCTCCTCTGGCAGTGTAATTTTCTAAAATATAAAAACAAGTTCAAATTATGACAATTATGACAATACAGATGGTTAAATATGCAGTTAAATGCAAAAGGAAAAGGAATTAATATAACATAGAGTACTGTGAAATACACAACATGAAAATGTTTGTCAAACTGGCCCATAAGTCATGTGAAGCTGCATCACTGTTCAAGACGGATTTACAGGCAAAAATCTCTGGGGTCTTTTGGTGACTTTTTTTATAAACTTTGTACAATTATGACATCTATTGCTTCGAGGTTGAATGATAACAGCCATTATGAATGTCTGATCAGCAAACAGATAAAAAATTAAGTACATGACCATCTAACAACCATTTCTGCAAAGTAACATTTCAATCAACTTGTGGTTTCTGACAAGAAGATTTTTCATATTATGACCAATCAGATCCCATTATTGGCCCTGGCTGCCAAGGTGAATTTCTGGTTGGTATCAAAATCATAAAATGGGTAGAAGACCATCTGCCTAACATTTAGGCTGAAATCTGTTCAGTGGTTTCAGAAAAGAAGTTGAAACTGTGAAATTTCCATAGTGTCCTGGGCTAAACTAAGTTGAATCATGGTGGCCATTTTGATTTTCTGATGGGCAAACAAATCATAAGTTAAGTACAGGACCATCTAACAATCATTTCTGCAAAAAAACAATTCAATTCACTTCGTGATTTCTGAGAAGAAGATTTTTGAAATTTGGACCAAACAAAACATATAATTGGCCATGGCAGCCAAGTTGAATTTCCAATTGGCACCACAAATCTGGGAGAGAACCACCTGCTTAACATTTCACCAAGTTGGGTTGAAATCTGTCCTGTGGTTTCAGAGATGAGGATGAAAATGTAAAAAGTTAAAGGACGGCCACAAACAATAACAGAGGCAAAGTGATGACAAAAGCTCACATGGCAAGGTGATCTAAAAATGAACCCAATTAGAAACATTAGTTACCTGCCCTTCATTTCATTGGTTAGGAGGGACAATCATACATGTGTATTACTGAGGTCTCACTAACCACTTCTGGGTCAACTGACCATGCAACAAGGTAGTGCATTAAAAAGGTTGAATGTAAAATCAATGTATTTGAAGTTGTAGATAGCATATTTCAAGTGTTATAAGGACAGGAAAGTGCTTAAATCAAAGCTGAGAATACATATTTTACCAGTATACTTAAATTTTGTTGGTAGTGTGAAGGGATATCTCACTAAACAATGAGTAACCAGTCCCATCATGTGAATGTATGTGTTGAAAATGGTGATTTTTATTCAATCTGATTTTTCAAAAAAAAGTAAACTGAAACATACCATTTGTACATTAATGTTAAAATAAGAATTTTCAGGCTTTGCAATGCTATATTCCTTACCAAAAACTTAACAGGACAACATTTTGAAATTTGGATTTTTAACATAGGAATGAATGGCAACGTCCCAACTGTTTAGTGAGACCTGTTCAACATTTTCCATGCTATATTAAATTCATGGCTTTAAACTGAACATATACAAGCGAGATGCTACACTCTTCAAAAAAGGAATAATTTCTCAATAAAAATGTACACTGAAAATGTAAAAAGAGCCATGTTCAAAGATTTGACCTAATTTTATATGGTTACCAATGCATGCATGCATTACTTCTTTAAGAAGTCCTCTTTGGAAAGGAAATAAAGACAATTTTAAAAACAAGATGCAAAATATAGTCATGAACTTAAAGAAAATTTTCTGATTTAAGTATCATGAAAATATATGTTTTCATCATATGAATATTTTTGGGCAAAACAAATTTTCCACAATTTGTTTACTGATTATCTACCCCAAGAACACTTTTGCTATAAATTTCCATAAACCACATATACCGGTAATTGCATATTACCAGTTTTTAAAGATGTAAATAACTATCTTTTAAATGCTTACCACCCTGCCAGAGCATTTCTTATGTTCTGAAGAAACTATGTGGTCCACAGGTCATTTCATGTAAATTGTATATAGTCTAGTACAAAGACAGAGAATTTTATTACTTCCCTTAAGAATAGCTAACTGACTAACATACAGACCAGTCAAGAACACTACCAAAAAAGAAAATATTATTAAATTTGCAAATACTTATAAAATTAAAAATTTATAAAGTTATCATTTCAATTTTAAGATAAATTCTAACCCTTGTCAATTTATTTAACATTTTTTCAAAAGAATTTGACATATTTTGCAAAAATGTTGAATTCTATTGTTTAAGGTAAGAAAACTTCATTCAGCATTTAGTGTTTTTGCAGCTGCTGACAAAAATTCGAGCTAAATAACTTGTTGAGACTTTGGGATTATTTTCAAATCTTTATCATTTTTAATTTCCATGCTCAGAATAAGAGTTTTAGGGATATTTGACCTTTCAAGGCCTCTTTCCATATATGGTACTAATTCTGACTGTAGACCTACCTGTCAAATATCATTATTGGACCTGGACACAACAATGTATACCCTAGATACTTTGCAAGAGAAATAAAGAGAGTTGCTATTCTCTCATTCTGGTTCACAACATACCGATAGATTAAACAGACCTTTTTCTGTTTCCTGTTAGCCTCTTTTTGCTGATCCTGTCTGACTTGTTCTAATAGTTCCTCATTGATATTTTCTTCCAGTCTACGGCATCTTACTTCATTTGTCTCATCCCTTGACTCCCTAACTTCTCCCTACAATTGATCAAACAATTATATAAACTATAGGCTCACAGGTTTGAGCATGTTTGCTTTCCTTTATTATATTAAATAAAGAAAATTCTACAGAGGAATTTGTTTAAATAATCATTTTTTTTTATTCATTGACAATTTTTTCAATAGATTAGGTTGATTGTTGTGATTTTATGATTAAATTCACATTTTATATTTGTTTATCTGTCAAACACACAGGACTATGTATGTGCAACTTGTTTGCTTCAATATAAAATTGTAATGTAAAATCAGCTTAAAACTTACACCTAAAGCTTCCCCTTTTCCTTTCCATGCTGGTCCAAGAAACCTATAAAATTCTTCCTCTTTTTGTTTCTTCTTTGCCTCTTCTCTGGGAATTAAAATTCTCTCCTTGTAATTTTCTGCCTGTTTAAAACAAAATTACTTGCTGTTGTTAAAAAATATAAATCTATTCAGTCCTTTTGTATATGGAGTAATAAGAGTTGTTTCCTATATGGGATGGTAAAGCAACATTGTTTTATTTTGTAAGTTTTACTTCATCTAAAATTCATCGAAAAAATCAATCTTTTTATTTGATTTATTAAATGTGCATCAGACAAATTTTTTTTCTTTCTCAATAAATATTGTAGATTTTGCAAAAATAGCAATATTTAGTTTTCTCACATTACAGCTATACTGAGATACCTTCTCACATGGGAGACAACTCTTACAAAAACATACAAGTTAAAGATGCATCCCGGGTTACGAAAATTGGGAATTACAACTGTATCTGTCAGAAGGCAAGGAGAAAGCTTCAAATGTTTTGAAACATTCAAATACTATTATACTTTATGCAAATTACTAGCTTATATTGACTTTTCATAGGTTTTTAGAAATGTGACATTTTACTCTAACACATTGCAGCATGTAACAGTTTACCCAAACACCCTCTAGCACAGAATTTTAGTGCACTTTACACATATCATTGTTGTACTTTACTCCATGATAGACATTGTCTTTTATATATGGGTAAAAAAATGTGAAACTAATAAAGAATATTTGACAATTTTGAATAATAAATTTCTTTTCAGTATTCAGTATAATGAAATAAATAACACATAACAGAGATGGTGTGAGAGTAAATTGTTATCCCTCAAAATCATTGTAAACCTCTGTATTCCTCTGGATATCAATTTGCTCTCACACCCTCTTTGTTATGTGTTATTTATATAATGTTGTACCTGAATATCTTTGTAAACTTATTCCTTTGATAATACAAACTACATATACAATATTTGATAATGTCTGAAAGATATCAACATTTTTTGTATGAGGCAAATAAACAGGGTAGGGCAAGATTTACGGAGTGACACAAATGCTCAAAATTATTGTTTATACTGTTAAACTTGAGAGGACTTTCATATTTTACTTGTGTCCAATCTATTTTGTTATCTTATGATCAAATATAATGTTTAAACTAATTAAAACTGTACAAATAACTGTTGTTAAGTTGATAAGTATAATAGCTGGCTTGAAAACAAACCCTCCTGCTGTTTTCTTATGAAACCCTGCTCAATAATAATTTTCAATGAACAAAAAAATATTTCTAATTTCAGCAAGTTTCTAATATTCCACAAAGACTGTTCATTTTACTTAAAGTAGATTTTTTCACAATCTAGCATGATAATGGAGAAAAATATATATGATTTAAAGTTTTTACTCAGTTTTATGACTGCATAATTTTTGTAGGATGTCTACTCTATTAAATAACTTAGCAGATCAGAATCAAAGATATATGTGCAGAGTATCAAAACATTGAATCAATGTCAAAAATTTGGGCCCAAAAAAACAGAGATAGCTGACACAAAGTTTTTTTTGCTAATTCAAATTTGTCAAAAATTGGTGCATACTTTTCACAATTTATATAAAGTCTTATGGAAAAAATATTTTTCAAGTATACATTCAGTTCTCATATTAAATTTCCATTTTAAGGCATGAATCAGACCTGAATGAACCTCATTCTCGATAAAACTATATCAGACCTTCAAGTGCCTGTTGACCCAAAAATAGGGCATTTCACAGGGCCAAATTTTTTGAAAAAATAGGGTAAAATAGGGAAAATTTCATAAAATATAGGGATATTATAGGGATGTTTCCCTCTATTTTGCTACTTTTCTTCTAAATATAGCTTAAGAATACATACTAAATAGAGACGCTTACCAGTGTCTTAATTTCTTTACAATGTATACACACTTTAATCAAGTCTTGAAAATGACTGCACTACAGAATGCCAATAAGGAAAACCTTGACAGAAACACATCTTACTTTTGCAGATGGAACATGTACACATAAAATTCCACATTTTAACTTTTTTACCTATTCATTCCTATTTATAGGGTTAATATAGGGAAAAGGGCTATTTTGAACAAAAAAATAGGGATTATAGGGCATTTTCTAAAAGATAGGGATTTTAAAGGAAATATAGCGACGCTTGAAGGCCTGAGTATTATTTATAATGCTAAAGGAGTAAGTTTGTTTTTTGACCATGTTTTTATAAAAAAAAATTTTAGGGACATATCTTGTCCTTTAGAAGGATCGACAAAGCCAAGCAGGACAAACCATAAAAATCCTCAGACATTGGCTAAATAACTATAATAATAAATACCAGAGGTGAAGTAGACAAATGATTGACTGAAAAAATGGGAGACACAGTTAAACTTACCTTGACAATGCTTTTGACCAAATACCAAATCAATCTAACATAAACAAGCAAGAAAACTTTAATAAAAATTGACAGAAATAAAGAAGGACGAGAGTACAACTTAATGGCCCTGTCGCCAAAAGGCAGAGGCATTTAAAGTTTGTGTCAAATTTTTTTAAAAAGACTAGTAATTATATATACCCCAGTATCTATAATTTTCTGGAAATGAACAGCCACTGTACAACTTTCTACATTTTTGTGATTTTCACTGTTATGAAGTAAAACACTGATTTTCTTAGATCGGATTTTATTGGCTCTGAATCCAAAGACAAACAGCATGGAATCTATCACATTGGACTTGCCACTTCCATTGGGGCCAACAATTGATGTAAAACTCTGAAATACAGAAGAAAAAAATAAATGGATATTGTACATGCACATTGAATAGAAAATAATTATTTCATGTGTATTTCATTCAATGGCTTGCATTTTCTTGTAAAAATACCAAATACAAATTTTAAAAATACAACTGTTACAAGGATTCTATAATTGTCAATGGCTCAGTGGCAAACCTCTTCATGCCTTTAGCATGTCTAGGTATTTTATTTTCACAGCTTGGTATTGAGAAGTAAGGCAATCTTTGCTTGACATTATAATTATTGTTTCTATTTTTGTATACATGAGAAAACAAATATGCGGTTATCATATGTACTAATGAGAAACTTAATCTTTTAAAACTGCAAAAAAATGGTTCAATATGCATTAGTGAACAGATATTAACTAGCAATGTGAAAATTTTGGTGCAATTCAGTTTTCTTCAACTATTATACTGAAATCATTACCAGGGTTTTCAACTGATGGCAATAGGTAGCTTTTTTAGACATCTATTGATGATGTTCAGTCTTTTACGTTAGTCTTTTTGAAACTGATAAATAAACAGAAAACATTGAAATGGCCATATTTAATATCCAAACATTCTGGTATGGCCACTTTTTAAAAGTCTAAAACAAATTTTTACTTTAACCACTTATTCAAGGACAAGGTTAACAGGCTTTAGTTTATTCATGTAAAACATCCCAAAATTGAGATTTTCCTCAAACCCTGTCATTTGATTGGTAGTTTTGGGGTTTAGGAGAAAGCTGAAGAAAATCCTCAAACTTATATATTTCATGAAACTACAACCAGGTAATACATCTCTAAGAATCATCTAAACAAATATACAAGCATACATGTATAAGAATGATTTTTTTTCACAATTGTTGTTTCAATCTTAATTTAAAATTTAATATTTTAAATATTTCATAAATTATGATAGAACCTCTCTTACCTTGTGAAAAGGACCTAATGTCTGAACGCCAGCATATGATTTGAAATTTTCATTTACAATATGTGTAATCATTAGTCGAGGTCCATTGATACTGTATGTGGCAACTGTCTGTGGTGCAGGAGGAACTTCTATTGGACCAAAATCTAAAAATAAAATTACTTATTGTTCATTATGCATTGAAGAAAAATATTGACCATAAAATAAATTTTTTGTTCATATGCCAGTTGCAAAGACCTCTTTTAAAACAAGAGGCTCAGAGGCCTTGGTCTGTATCACTTAGCCTATAAGGACCAATTAAAAAACACATTAAATGACCAAAAAATAGCCATGATTGTTGTAACTTAAATTAGGATCTTGCATAGATGGTTACTGTCAAATTTTGATCAATTTGGCCAAGTAGTTTCAGAAGAAAAGATTTTATCATTTTTTGGCCAATAAAAAAACAACAACCCTGTTTTTTTCAAATTTTCGTCTTCTCTTGAAGAAGTGAGGAAACTTTATAAATGTCCCATACAAAATATTAATCTTTTGGGGCAAGTGGTGTCAGAGGAGAAGATTTTTTAATGAATCAGCCATTCAGAAATATGAATCATTCAAAGAGGCCATATTTTTGTCTGATCGGGACAAAATGGAAACTTTATCAAGGACCTTCTATAGATGTTTCACATCAAATATTTATCCATTTGGAAAAGCTGTTTTAAAGAAGATCGTTTTAATGTATCAGCCAGTCAAAACAAAAATCAACATGGTGGCCACGTTTTATGTCCGCTCAAAAGAAAACCAGGAAACTTTGTTAAGGACCTTTCATAGAGGGAATAATTTGGTTCAATTTGGCCTAGTACAGTCTATGGTTGAAGTCCTTTCTCTGCAGCATGTGTTGCTGCTTTGGTTATGCCCTGCCTAAGTGATATAAGCAAAACAGACTGAAACAGTTCATCTCAAATCCCAAATTAAATGCCATAGAAATAGACGATTACCAAAATCGTAATTTATTTAGAAAATTAATCATAACACATATATTTTGGATCATACTTTGTCTTATTTATCACTTAAATTTAATCAAACTTTGTCTAGCGTAGTTTCTGTTGAAAGTTGAAGGGCTTTTTTATATTTGGACTTGTCTTGCCCTTCAACGTTTCTGCTCAACCCCCA